>CM032159.1:33089435-33216673 GCA_018901935.1 Pugionium cornutum | reverse complement strand
GTATCAGAGCTTAAAGCTCCTAAACCAGGTTGTTTCTATCCTTTTGCTTGTTTTGTTTTGTGTTCTTGCATTAGTTTAAGTCGCATTCAAGAAAAATCAAAAAAATAACCTCAAACTCCAAACCGAGTGCATCTAGCCTCCTACGTGTATCACTAGGGTTTAGATTCACTTTTTGCATTGCATACACGTTTTCCTTTTTTGTTTAATTCATATTTCCATTAGTTTTAAGTTAAATTAAAAAGAAAACAAAAAGAAAAGAAAAGAAAATAGGAAAATACACAAAAGAATTCGAATTGGACAGCTAGCACAAGTTGTCTAGGAAGTTTCCTTTTTTTTTCGAATTTCCTTTCCTTAGAATTTTTCCTTTTTGCATTTTTTCAAACCACATATAAAAAGAAAACTCTCCTAATAATTTAGGAGCACCCTAATTGTCTTCTTTCTTTGTAGCACACATGGGAGAAGAGAATAGAGACGCAGCTGAAGCCATGATGGCCATGTTCACCACACTCCAAACACAACTCGCATCCATAGGCGAGAGGTTGGAGCGCGTGGAAAGACCAGTAAGATTTCAGGCCATAAGGCACGTGAGAGCTGAGCAAGACCGTCCTGAGGGTCCTGAGTACCTTAGGACACGGCACGAACAGGAGGAACCCCAGCCAGAAGGAGATGAGGACACGCAACCTCATAACTATCACCATAGGCCGAGAGGACCTCCACGGCAACCAGAGGCAGAAGATGATGGCTTTGAGCCATATGGTCTTCACCAGAGACCAAGAATGCCTCCTAGACGTCATGAGGATGGAGATGAACACACCTATAACGGGTAATTCATCCTGATGTTAAACTAACTCCTCCAACTTTTGCAGGAAAAGTAGACCCGAGGCTTACCTAGATTGGGAGAAGCGAATGGATCATATCTTTGATCACTACAACCAACCAGGACCTAGGAGAGTCTCAATGGCAGTAGCACAACTCACGGACAATGCCCTCATCTGGTGGGATCGTGAGGTATCTGACAGAAGGAGGAAAAGAATGAGGCCCGTAGACTCATGGGTCGACATGAAAGACCTCATGCGACAAAGGTATGTTCCACCTTACTTTCATAGGGATTTGCAACGACGTTTTCGTACTCTTAAGCAGGGTACCAGATCAGTAGAGGAGTACTATGAAGAGTTCGAGAGGTTAAGGAACAGATTGGAGCTCAATGATGATGAAGAAGCATTGATGGCGCAATTCTTGGATGGACTCCAAGAAAGGATCAGCTGCAAGGTGGAAAGGCAAATCTACAACGACTTCAAGGACTTGTTCCACCTATCTGTGCAAGCTGAACAGCACATCAAACGTAAGAGCCAAGACATCCGCAGCAAGCCTAAGACACCTTGGGCACCAAGCAACATGCCTAAGACAGTGGACAAAGGCAAAAGCGTAGAGATCGAGTCAAGGTTCAAGAGCAAGCCTCCTGAACCCACCCGTGACCAGAGAGAGCCTGGTAAGTCTTCTAACCCTCAAAGATCACGTGACATAACTTGTTTCAAGTGTAGGGGACGTGGACACATCTCAAGGGAGTGCCCAAACAACCGAGTCATGCTGATTACGGAGGCAGGAGAATATGAGTCCCAAGATGAAGAGGACTATGAACCAGAAGGAGAATATGGTGACATTGAGTACCCTGATGTGGGGGAAGTGCTGGTCACTAGGCGTATCCTCAGTGCAATGGTGGATCCTTCAGAGACCATCCAAAGGGAGAACATCTTCCACAGCCGTTGCACCATCAAAGGAAAGGTATGTAACCTCATCATAGATGGTGGTTCTTGCACTAACGTTGCTAGTGCGTATATGGTTGATAAGCTAGGTCTAGAGAGGACACGGCATCCTCGACCATATAGACTGAGATGGCTTGATGACAAAGTGGAGCTCAAGATTCATGAGCAAGTCACTGTGCCATTCAGTGTGGGCAAGTACCAAGACCAGGTCGTGTGCGACGTGGTGCCCATGCAAGCTGGCCATCTTCTGCTAGGAAGACCATGGCAGTTTGACAAAGAGACCAGGCATGATGGCAGAACCAATCTCTACACCTTCGTGCATGACAAGAGAAAGGTCAGCCTAGCTCCTCTTACACCTGCCCAAGTACATGAGCTACAACTCCAAATGAGTAAGGAAAAGAAACTTGTCAAGTCTAACTTTCTTATTCAACCTAGTCATGTCCGGAGAGCTTTAGCCTCGAAGGACTTAATGTTACTAATGGTTTTCAAGGAAGTGTTGAGTATAGAACAGGGACAGGTAGAGCTACCTCATGAAGTAGCAACACTCCTCAACAAATTCCAGGATGTATTTCCAGAGGAGATACCAGCAGGCTTGCCTCCTTTACGTGGCATAGAACATCAGATTGATCTAGTGCCGGAGCAGCCCTGCCCAACCGGCCAGCCTACCGGATGAGTCCAGAGGAGTCCAAGGAGCTTGAGAAGCAAGTCAAGGAGCTCCTGGAGAAAGGATATGTTCGAGAGAGCCTCAGTCCATGTGCTGTACCAGTGCTACTAGTGCCCAAGAAGGATGGGACTTGGCGCATGTGCGTGGACTGCCGAGCAATCAACAACATCACAGTCAAGTATAGGCATCCAATACCACGACTGGATGACATGCTAGATGAGCTGAGTGGAGCCACGGTCTTCTCCAAGATAGACCTCAAAAGTGGATACCACCAGGTAAGAATGAAGGAAGGTGATGAGTGGAAGACTGCTTTCAAGACAAAGCAAGGGCTCTACGAGTGGACAGTCATGCCATTTGGCTTGACTAATGCCCCAAGCACCTTCATGCGCCTTATGAACCAAGTTCTTAGGGCGTACATCAGTAAGTTTGTAGTGGTTTACTTTGATGATATACTAGTTTATAGTAAGTGCCTACGGGAACACCTCACACATCTTGAGATGGTACTTAAAACCCTTCGACAAGAAGAGCTTTATGCCAATCTCAAGAAGTGCATCTTTTGTACTGATAAACTTGTCTTTTTAGGTTTTGTTGTAAGTTCACAGGGCCTACAGGTTGATGAAGAGAAGATTCGAGCCATACAAGAATGGCCAACACCAGGAAACATCAGCCAAGTAAGGAGCTTCCACGGACTGGCCAGCTTCTATAGGAGATTCGTGCCCAACTTCAGCAGTATTGCCTCACCACTGACGGCAGTAGTGAAGAAGAACGTGGGATTCAGCTGGGGAGAAGCTCAGGAGAAGGCATTCAAGGCCTTGAAGGACAGCCTTACACACGCACCAGTGCTAGTCCTTCCCGACTTCAACAAGACGTTTGAAGTGGAGTGTGATGCCTCTGGAATAGGCATAGGAGCAGTGCTAACCCAAGGAGGGAGACCAGTGGCATACTTCAGTGAGAAGCTAGGTGGTGCCTCACTGAACTACCCCACTTATGACAAGGAGCTTTATGCCCTTGTCCGAGCATTGGAGACTTGGCAGCATTACTTGCTGTCCAAGGAGTTTGTGATCCACACTGATCACGAGACTCTCAAACACCTCAGAGGGCAAACCAATCTCAAGAGGAGACATGCCAGGTGGATGGAGTTCATAGAGACCTTCCCGTACATCATCAAGTACAAGAAGGGCAAAGATAATGTGGTAGCCGATGCACTATCAAGGAGGTTTGCCTTGATATCAACCATGGAGGCAAAGGTCCTAGGATTCGAGCACATCAAGGATCTATACAAGGATGATCCTGACCTTGCTGAGAGCTACAAGGAGTGTAGCACAGGGAGTCATGGCAAATTCTACATCCATGAGGGATTCTTGTTCCGAGAAAGAAGGCTGTGCATACCACAGGGATCACTAAGGGAGCTTATCATCCGAGAAGCTCATGGAGGAGGACTCATGGGCCACTTTGGTGTCGACAAGACTCTAGCAGTGGTCAAGGAGCACTTCTACTGAACACACATCAAGAGGACAGTAGAAGCACATTGTGCAAGATGCATTACTTGCAAGAAGGCAAAGTCTCGAGTGCAACCTCACGGATTGTATCTCCCACTGCCCATACCAACACATCCATGGGTGGACATATCGATGGATTTTGTTCTAGGTCTGCCCAAGATCAACCACAAAGATGCAATCTTTGTAGTGGTGGACAGATTCTCCAAGATGACACATTTCATCCCATGTGCCAATGTCAATGATGCCACACAAACAGCTGAGCTGTTCTTCACGGAGATAGTACGGCTTCATGGAGTGCCAAGGACCATCGTATCAGATAGGGACACCAAGTTCCTCAGCCATTTGTGGAGGACCCTTTGGAGAAAACTAGGCACGAAGCTACTCTTCTCAACCACTTGCCATCCTCAAACCGATGGCCAAACTGAAGTTGTCAACAGGAACCTATCAACTCTTCTCAGAACAACACTAGGGAAGAACTTAAAGACTTGGGTGGAGTGCCTGCCATTCATTGAGTTCGCCTACAACCGAGCCGTGCACTCAGCAACCAAGAAGACACCATTTGAAGTGGTATACGGTTTCAACCCTCTCACCCCATTGGAGCAAACACCACTGCCACCAGCTGAGATGACCAACCTCAACAGAGCATCCAAAGCAGAGTTCATAAGGAGGTTACACCAGAAGGTAGCAGAAAACTTGGAGAAGAGGACCGGACAGTACGTGACTCATGCCAACAAAGGAAGAAAGGAGGTGATCTTTCAACCAGGCGATTGGGTGTGGCTACACCTACGGCAGGAGAGGTTCCCAAACCTAAGGAGTTCCAAGCTAGCACCAAGAGGAAATGGACCCTTCAGAGTGCTCGAGAGGATCAACAACAACGCCTACCAAATCGAGCTTCCAGGTGAGTTTAATGTGTCCAATACGTTCAATGTTACTGACTTGGCCCCTTTCCATGCAGATGAACCAGTTTTGAGGACAAAACCTACTGAAGAGGGAGGGGATGATGAGGACATCAGGTCGCACATCCAGCCAGGAGACCAGACTGGCCGACCAGGAAGCTTGCCCGAGACAGCAGGACCATCTGGCGCGCCTGCCGGACCAGACAGTACCGCCGGACCTTCGACCTATAGGATCAGACCGGTCAACATCGCCGGCAGAGAGGCCCAAGCTTCCGGCACACTTGGTGGGGACGTGAATGACACCGCCGGTCCCCCTGATGACACCGCCGACTCTGGGATCAACTTGGCCGGTCGTGAAGTCATTCCGGCCAGTACCGCGCACAATCCAGCCGGTACAGGCCATCCAGCCGAGTACACGCACACTTCCACTTCTACACAAGAGGACTCGGACCAAATGAGCTACCACCTCCAGGACATGCACTTAGAGGAAGTATCTACAATAGTGGTACCTCCAGGAGCAATGACAAGAAGCAGATCAAGAGCACTCTTCCACAAATTCAGCTTATGGGTCAACAAGCTTCTAGAGGAAGAGCAGCTAAGGACAATGGGCCAGAAGAGCAAATTAGAGTCCAAAGGCTTCTCAACAACACAAGGAACATCAGAGACTTGGGCTTTAGTGGCAAGAGAGGTCAGGGCCCAAAGATATTTAACCCTACTCCAAGTCAAAGACTAGGAGCAAGGCGCGTGCATGCCACAAGGACGGCCCCCTTCCATTTCTTGGCCGTGAGGTGAGTTAAGGTAAGTTTACATTCAATATATGCCTCTTTCTGTTTTGCAGGGTAGGATCTAGTTTCTTTACATTTTTGAGTCAAGAACATTTTAGGAATAGGTCCTTTTTCGGTTATACACTTTTGTATCTTTTCCTTTTGTGCACTTTTGTAAACTTTCCTTTTATTTATTTGAGTCGACCCTAGAAGGTCAAGCTGTCGAGCATATTAATAAGGCTCCTTCCAGCATTGTAGTTCGACAACCTTTTGATTATTAATAAAGTAGAACTTTTTCCTACAAGCTTTCTCTCAAAAGAGACTTGTGCGCTTAGAACCTAGTTGAGACCAGCCCTCCTAGCTCTAAGTTTGTGATTTATCACGAGGTTCATCACCCCTCGTGTGGTTCACTTCACCCTTCCATCGTTTACCAACCAGAAAACCCCTATCCAGAAGCCTAAGGTTGAGTTTCTCACCTAATCTTCTACAAACAGCCCACGCGCATACATCCTTGAATCAAGGCTTGTATCACATAACTTTTGATTTTAAGCTTAGAATAACACGAATTCAATGCCCACGTTAAGCTAGATAAATTTTCAATATTTTAACAAAATTTGAGGTAGAAATAGGGACGACAAATCATCCAAATAAACCAATGTATCCAAAATTGTGTGATGCCATGCATTACACTTGATTTATAAGCCTTTACTCAATGAGCACCAATGATCAGTTTAGAATAATCATATTAACTGGCCGATCAACTTGACATGTCCGCACTAAATCGTTCGTAACTTTTGATTTGGAGCTCCGAATGACACGAATCAAATGCCCACGTTAAGCTAGATAAATTATTTATATTTTATCAAAATTTGAAACAAAATTAGAGACGAAAAAGCATCCAAGTAATCCAATATATCCAAAACTGTGTGATGGCATGCATTATGCTTCATTTATATGCCTTTACTTAATGAGCACCAATGATCAATTTAGAATAATCGTATTAACTGGCCGATGAACTTGACATGTCCGCAATAAATTGTCAGTAACTTTTGATTTTGAAATCCGAATGACACGAATCCAATGCCCACGTTAAGCTAGATAAATTTTCTATATCTTAACGAAATTTGACATAGAAATAGAGACGATAAAGCGTTCAAGTAATCCAATCTATCCAAAACTGTGTGATGCCATGCATTATATTAGAATAATCATATTAACTGACCGATACATTTTAGAATAATCATATTAAGTGACCGATTAACTTTACATGTTCGCACTAAATCATCCATAACTTTTAATTTAGAGCTAAGAATAACACGAATCTAATGCACACGTTAAGCTAGCTAAATTTTCAAAATGGGGACAAAATTGAGACATAAAATAGAGAAGACAAAGTGTATAAGTAATCTAATCTATCCCAAACTATGTGATGCCATGATTTATGCTTCATTTATAAGCCTTTACTTAATGAGCACAAATGATCAATTAGAATGATTACTTTAACTGGCGGATCAACTTGATATGTTCGCACTAAATCGTTCATAACTTTTGATTTATAGCTCAGAATGACACAAATCCAATGCCCACATTAAGCTAGCTCCATTTTCTATATTGTAACAAAATTTGATACATAAATAGATTCGACAAAGCGCCCAAGTAAGCCAATCTATCAAAAACTATAAGATGGCGTGCATTACGATTCATTTATAACCCTTTACTCAATGAGCACCAATGATCAGTTTAGAATAATCATATTAACAGGCCGATCAATTTGACATGTCCGCACTAAATCGTCCGTAACTTTTGATTTTGAGCTTAGAATAACACAAATTCAGTGCCCACGTTAGGCTAGATAAATTTTCTATAATTTAACAAAATTTGATACAGAAATAGAGATGACAAAACATCCAAGTAATCCAATCTATCCAAAACTGTGTGATGCCATGCATTATGCTTGATTTATAAGCCTTTACTTAATGAGCTTCAATGATAACTTTAGAATAATCATTTTAACAGTCCGATCAACTTGACATGTTCACACTAATCGTCCGTAAATTTTGTTTTTGAGCTCAGAATGAGACGAATCTAATGCCCACTTTAAGCTGTCTCAATTTTCTCTATTGTTACAAAATTTGAGACATAACTAGATACAACAAAGCGTCCAAATAATCCAATCTATCTCAAACTGTGTGGTGCCATGCATTATGCTTCATTTATAAGCCTTTACTCAATGAGCACCAATGATTAGTTTAGAGTAATCATATTTAAGTGGCCGATAAACTTAAAATATATGCACTAAATCGTATGTAACTTTTGATTTTGAGCTCAGAATGACACGAATAAAATACACACATTACGCTAGATAAATTTTCTATATTTTAACTAAATTTGAGACAGAAATAGAGACGACAAAGTGTCCAAGTAATCCAATATATCCAAAAGTGATGTCATGCTCATTTATAAGCCTTTACTCAATGAGCACCAATGATGACTTTAAAATGATCAATTTAACTGGCCGATGAACTTGACATGTCCGCCCTAGAATGTTCAGAATGACAGGAATTCAATGCCCACGTTGACATGTCCGCACTAAAGTTTCTATATTTTGCAAATTTGAGACAGAAATAGAGACGACAAAGCATCCAAGTAATCCAATCTATCACAAACTGCGTTATGCCATGCTTTATGCTTCATTTATAAGCCTTTACTTAATGAGCACCAATGATCATTTTAGAATGATCACTTTAACGGGCTGATAAACTTGATATGTCCGCACTAAACTGCATGTAAGTTTTGATTTAGAGCTCAGAATGACACGAATCCAATGCCCACGTTAAGCTAGCTAAATTTTCAATATTTTGCAAAATTTGAGACAAAAATAGAGACAACAAAGCATCCACGCAATCCAATCTATCTCAACCTGCGTGATGCCATGCTTCATGCTTCATTTATAAGCCTTTACTCAATCATCACCATTGATCAGTTTAGAATAATCATGTTAACTGGTCTATAACCTTTACATGTTTGCACCAAATATTTTGTAACTTTTGATTTAGAGCTCAAAATGACGTGAATCCAATGCCCACGGTAAGGTAGCTCAATTTTCTATATTATGACAAAATTTGAAACAGAAATATAGACACTAAAGCGATTAAGTAATCCAATCTATCCCAAACTGCGTGATGCCATGCTTTATGCTTCATTTATAAGCCTTTACGTAATGAGCACCAGTGATCTGTTTAGAATGATTACTTTAACTGGCCGATCAACTTGATATGTCTGCACTAAATCGTCCGTAACTCTTGATTTTTGAGATCAAGATGATAGGAATCCAATGGCCACGTTAAGCTAGCTCAATTTTCTATATTGTGACAAAATTTGAAATAGAATTAGATAAGACAAAGCATCCAAGTAATACAATCTATATGAAACTGTGTGATGCCATGCATTATGCTTCATTTATAAGCTTTTACTCAATAATCACCAATGATCAGTTTAAAATAATCATATTAACAGTCTGATGAACTTGACATGTCCGCACTAAATCGCCTGTATTTCTTGATTTTGAGCTCCTTATGACACGAATCGAATGCCCACGTTAAGCTAGCTCCGTTTTCTATATTGTGACATAATCTGAGGCAAATCTACATACGAAACAACATCCAAGTAGTCCAATTTATCCTGAAATTCGTGATGGCATGCTTTATGCTTCATTTATATGCCTTTACTTAAAAAGTATCAATGATCATTTTTGAATGATCATATTAACAGGCCGATCAATTTGACATGTCCGCACTAAATCGTCCGTAACTTTTGATTTTGAGCTTAGAATAACACAAATTCAATGCCCACGTTAGGCTAGATGAATTTTCTATAATTTAACAAAATTTGATACAGAAATAGATATGACAAAACATCCATGTAATCCAATCTATCCAAAACTGTGTGATGCCATGCATTATGCTTGATTTGTAAGCCTTTACTTAATGAGCTTCAATGATAACTTTAGAATAATCATTTTAACAGTCCGATCAACTTGACATGTCCACACTAATCGTCCGTAAATTTTGTTTTTGAGCTCAGAATGAGACGAATCTAATGCCCACTTTAAGCTGTCTCAATTTTCTCTATTGTTACAAAATTTGAGACATAACTAGATACAACAAAGCGTCCAAATAATCCAATCGATCCCAAACTGTGTGGTGCCATGCATTATGCTTCATTTATAAGCCTTTACTCAATGAGCACCAATGATTAGTTTAGAGTAATCATATTTAAGTGGCCGATAAACTTAAAATATATGCACTAAATCGTATGTAACTTTTGATTTTGAGCTCAGAATGACACAAATAAAATACACACATTACGCTAGATAAATTTTCTATATTTTAACTAAATTTGAGACAGAAATAGAGACGACAAAGTGTCCAAGTAATCCAAAATATCCAAAACTGTGTGATGCCCTGCTCATTTATAAGCCTTTAGTCAATGAGCACCAATGATGAGTTTAAAATGATCAATTTAACTGGCCGATGAACTTGACATGTCCGCCCTAGAATGTTCAGAATGACAGGAATTCAATGCCCACGTTGACATGTCCGCACTAAAGTTTCTATATTTTGCAAATTTGAGACAGAAATAGAGACGACAAAGCGTCCAAGTAATCCAATCTATCACAAACTCCGTTATGCCATGCTTTATGCTTCATTTATAAGCCTTTACTTAATGAGCACCAATGATCATTTTAGAATGATCACTTTAACGGGCTGATCAACTTGATATGTCCGCACTAAACTGCATGTAAGTTTTGATTTAGAGCTTAGAATGACACGAATCCAATGCCCACGTTAAGCTAGCTAAATTTTCAAAATTTTGCAAAATTTGAGAAAAAAATAGAGACAACAAAGCATCCAAGCAATCCAATCTATCTCAACCTGCGTGATGCCATGCTTCATGCTTCATTTATAAGCCTTTACTCAATCATCACCATTGAACAGTTTAGAATAATCATGTTAACTGGTCTATAACCTTTACATGTTTGCACCAAATATTTTGTAACTTTTGATTTAGAGCTCAAAATGACGTGAATCCAATGCCCACGTAAGGTTGCTCAATTTTCTATATTGTGACAAAATTTGAAACAGAAATATAGTCACTAAAGCGACTAAGTAATCCAATCTATCCCAAACTGCGTGATGCCATGCTTTATGCTTCATTTATTAGCCTTTACATAATGAGCACCAGTGATCAGTTTAGAATGATTACTTTGACTGGCCGGTCAACTTGATATGTCTGCACTAAATCGTCCGTAACTCTTGATTTTTGAGATCAAGATGATAGGAATCCAATGCCCAGGTTAAGCTAGCTCAATTTTCTATATTGTGACAAAATTTGAAACAGAATTAGATAAGACAAAGCATCCAAGTAATCCAATCTATCTGAAACTGTGTGATGCCATGCATTATGCTTCGTTTATAAGCTTTTACTCAATAATCACCAATGATCAGTTTAAAACAATCATATTAACAGTCCGATGAACTTGACATGTCACCACTAAATCGTCTGTATTTCTTGATTTTGAGCTCCTAATGACACGAATCGAATGCCCACGTTAAGCTAGCTCCATTTTCTATATTGTGACAAAATCTGAGGCAAATCTACATACGAAACAACATCCATGTAATCCAATCTATCCTGAAATTCGTGATGGCATGCTTTATGCTTCATTTATATGCCTTTACTTAAAAAGTATCAATGATCATTTTTGAATGATCATATTAACTGGCTGATCAACTTGACATGTCTGCACTAAATTGTCCGTAATTATTTATTTAGAGCTCAGAATGACACAAACCCAATGCCCCTGTTAGGCAAGCTCAGTTTTGTATATTGTAACAAAACTTAAGCCAAAAGTAGATACGACAAAGCGTCTAAATAATTCAATCTATCCCAAATTGTGTGATGCCATACATTATGTTTCATTTATAAGCCTTTACTCAATGAGCACCAATTATCTGTTTAGAATAATCATATTTACTGGCCGATCAACATGTTATGTCCGCACTAAATCGTCCCTAACTTCTAATTTTCAGCTCATAGTGACAAGAATCCAATTTTCTATATTGTGACACAATTTAAGACAGAATTAGGTACAACAAAGAGTCCAAATATTTAATCTATCCCAAATTGCATGATTCCATGCATTATGCTTCATTTATAAGCCTTTACGAAATGAGCACCAATGATCAGTTTACATAATCATATTTAATGTCAAATTAAGTTTACATGTCTGCACTAAATCGTAGTTAAATTTTTATTTAGAGCTGAGACGAATCCAATGCCCATGGTAAGCTAACTAAATTTTCTATATTTTGCAAAATTTGAGACAGAAATGGAGACAACAAACCGTCCAAGTAATCCAATCTATCCCAAACTACGTAATGGCATGCTTTAAACTTAATTTATAAGCTTTTACTTAATAAGCATGAATTATCAGCTTAGAATGATCACTTTAACTAGCCGATCAACTTGACATTTCCGCACTAAATCGTTTGTAACTTTTTATTTAGCGCTTGGAATGACACGAATCCAATGCACACATTAAGCTAGCTCAATTTTCTATATTTTGAAAAATTTGAAACAAAAATAGGGACGAAAAAGCGTCCAAGTAATCCAATATATCCAAAATTGTGTGATGCCATGCATTATGCTTGATTTATTAGCCTCAACGCAATGAGCACCAATGATCAGTTTAGAATAATCATATTAGCTAGCCGATTAACATGACATGTCTGCACTAAATCATCGGTAACTTTTGTTTTTGAGCTCAGAATAACCCAAATCCAATGCCCACGTTAAGCTAGATAAATTTTGTATATTTTAACAAAATTTGAGACAAAAATAGAGACGACAAAGCGTCCATTTAATCCAATCTATCTAAAACTTTGTGATGCCATGCATTATGTTTCATGTATAAGCCTTTACTCAATAAGCACCAATGATCAATTTAGAATAATCATATTAACTGGCTGATCAACTTGACATGTCCACACTAAATCGTCCGTAACTTTTGATTTTTAACTCAGAATGACACATATCAAATGCCCATGTTAAGCTAGCTCAATTTTCTATATTGTGAATAGATTTGAGACAGAATTAGATAATACAAACCATCCAAGTAATCCAATATTTCTGAAACAGTGTGATGGCATGAATTATGCTTCATTCAGAAGTCTTTACTCAATGAGCAGCAATGATCAGTTTAGAATAATTATATTAACTGCCAATAAACTTGACATGTCCACAGTAAATCGTTCGTAACTTAGGATTTTGAGCTCAAAATGACACGAATCCAATGTGCATTTTAATCTTGCTTAATTTTCTATATTTTGACAAAATTTGATACAGATATAGAGATGACAAAGCATCCAAGTAATCCAGTCTATCCCAAACTGCGTGATGCAATGTTGTATGCTTCATTTATAAGTCTTTACTTAAAGAGCACCAATGATCAGTTTTGAATCATAACTTTAAATGGCCGATCAACTTGATATGTCTGCACTAAATCATCCATAATTTTTGATTGAGAGCTCAGAATGACACAAATCCAATGTACACGTTAAGCTAGCTTAATTTTCAATATTGTAACAAAATTTGAGATAGAAATAGATATGACAAATCATCCAAGTAATCCAATATATCCAAAACTATGTGATGCCATGCATTATGCTTCATTTTGAAGCCTTTACTCAATGTGAACCAATGATCAGATTAGAATAGTCATATTAACTAGCCGATCAACATGATATGTCCACACTAAATCGTCCCTAACATTTGATTTAGAGCTCAGAATGACACAAATCCAATGTCCATGTAAGCTAGCTTAATTTTCTGTATAGTAACAAAATTTGAGGCAAAAATAGATACGATAAAAGTCCAAGTAATCAAATATATCCAAAACTTTGTGATGGCATGCATTATGCTTCATTTAGAAGTCTTTACTCAATGAGCAGCAATGATCAGTTTAAAATAATCATATTAACTGGCCGATCAACTTGACATGTCGGAAATAAATCGTCCATAACTTTGGATTTTGAGCTCAGAATGACATGAGTCCAATGCGCATCTTAAGGTTGCTTAATTTTCTATTTTTTGACAAAGTTTGAGACAAAAATAGATATGACAAAGCGTCCAAGTAATCCAATCTATCCCAAACTACGTGATGCAATGTTGTATGCTTCATTTATAAGCCTTTTCTTAAAGAGCAGCAATGATCAGTTTAGAATAATAACTCTAAATGGCCGATACACTTGATATATCTCCACTAAATCATCCGTAAGTTTTGACTTATAGCTCAGAATTACATAAATACAATGTCCACGTTAATCTAGCTCAAATTTTTTATTGTAACAAAATTTGGGACATAAATTGATACGATAAAATGTCCAGGTAATCCAGTCCATACCAAACTACGTGATGCCTTGCATTATTGTTCATTTATAAGCTTTTATTCAATGAGCACCAATGATCAGTTTAGAATGATCATTTTAATTAGCCGATCAACTTGAAATATCACAACTAAATCGTCCATAACTTTTGATTTATAGCACAGAATGACTGGAATCCAATGCCCACGTTTTGCTAGCTCAATTTTCTATATTGTAACAAAATTTGAGACAGAAATAGATACATCAAAGCATCCAAGTAATCCAATATATCCAAAACTATGTGATGCCATGCATTATTCTTCAATTAGAAGCATTTACTCAATGAGAACCAATGATCAGTTTAGAATAATCATATTAACTGGCCGATAAACTTGATATATCCACACTAAATCGTCCATAACTTTTGATTTAGAGCTCAGAAAGACACGAATCCACTATCCGCGTTAAGCTAGCTTAATTTTCTACATTGTAACAATTGAGATAAAAATAGATACGATAAAAGTCCAAGTAATCAAATATATCCAAAACTTTGTGATGCCATACATTATGGTTCATTTAGAAGTCTTTACTCAATGAGCAGCACTTATCAGTTTAGTATAATCATATTAACTGGCTTATCAACTTGACATTTCCGCTGTAAATCGTCTGTAATTTTGGATTTTGAGGTCAGATTGACACGAATCCAATGCGCACGTTAAGCTTTCTTAATGTTCTATATTTTGAAAAAATTAGAGACAGAGATAGAGATGACAAAGCATCCAAGTAATCCAATCTATCCGAAACTACGTGATTCAATGATGTATGCTTCATTTATAAGCCTTTACTTAAAGAGCACCAATGATCAGTTTAGAATCATAACTTTAAATGGCCGATCAACTTGATATGTCTACACTAAATCGTCCGTAAGTTTTCATTTAGAGCTCGGAATTACACAAATCCAATGTCCATATTATTCTAGCTCAATTTTCTATGTTGTAACAAAATTTGAGACAGAAATAGATACGACAAAGCGTCCAAGTAATCCAATATATCCAAAATTATGTGATGCCATACATTATGCTTCATTTGGAAGCCTTTACTCAATGAGTACCAATGATCAGTTTAGAATAATCATACTAACGGGCTGATCAAATTGATATGTCCGCATTAAATCGTTCGTAATTTTTAATTTAGAGCTCAGAGTGAGACGAATCCAATGTCCATGTTAAGCTAGCTTAATTTTCTATAATGTAACAAAATTTGAGACAAAAATACATACGATAAAAGTCCAAGTAATCAAATATATCCAAAAATTTGTGATGTCATGCATTATGGTTCATTTAGAAGTCTTTACTCAATGAGCAGCAATGATCAGTTTAGAATAATCATATTAACTGGCTGATCAACCTGACAAGTCCGCTGCAAATCGTCCGTAACTTTGGAATTGGAGCTCAGAATGACACGAATCCAATGTGCATGTTAAGCTTGCTTAATTTTCTATATTTTGACAAAATTTGAGAAAGAAATAGAGACTACAAAGCGTCCAAAGTAATCCAATCTACCGAAACTGTGTGATGCAATGCTATGTGGTTCTTTATTATCCTTTACTTAAAGAGCACCAATGATCAGCTTAGAATCATAACTTTAAATGGCCGATCAACTTGATATGTATGCACTAAATCATCCGTAAGTTTTGATTTAGAGCTCAGAATGACACAAATACAATGTCCACGTTAAGCTAGCTAAATTTTCCATATTGTCACAAAATTTGAGACACAAATAGATAGGACAAAGCGTCCAAGTAATCCAATCTATCCATAACTATGTTATGCCATGCATTATGATTCATTTATAATCCTTTACTCAATGAGCACCAATTATCAGTTTAGAACAGTCATATTAACTAGCCAATCGACTTGACGTGTCTGCACTAAATCATCCGTAACATTTGATTTTGACCTCAGAATTATACGAACCCAAGGCCAATGTTAAGCTATTCAATTTTTTATATTGTGACAAAATTTGAGAAAGAACTAGATATGACGAAGCGTACAAATAATTCAATCTATCCCAAACTGCACGATGCCATGCACTATGCTTCATTTCTATGCATTTACTCAATAAGCACCAATGATCAGTTTAGAATAGTCATATTAACTCGCCGATCAACTTGACATGTCCGCACTAAATCATCCGTAACTTTTGATTTAGAGCTCAGAATGACACGAATCCAATGCCCACGTTAAGCTAGCTAAATTTTCGATATTTTGCAAAATTTGAAACAAAAATAGCGACGAGAAAGCATCGATGTAATCCAATATATCTCAAACTGCATGATGCCATGCATTATAGTTCGTATATAAGCTTTTACTTAATGAGCACCAATGATCAGTTTAGAATGATCACTTTAACTAGTCGATCAACTTGACTTGTCTGCACTAATTTGTCTGTAACTTTTGAATTAGAGCTCAAAATGACACGAATGCAATGCCCACGTTAACCTTTCTTGATTTTTTATATTGTGGCAAAATTTGAGACAAAAAGAGAGAAGACAAAGCATCCAAATAACCCAACCTATCCCAAACTGCGTGATCCATGCTTTATGCTTCATTTTTAAGGCTTTACTTAATGAGCACCAATGATCACTTTAAAATGATCACTTCAACTGGCCGATCAACTTGACATGTCTGCAGTAAGTCGTCCGTAACTTTTGATTTAGAGCTCAGAATGACACGAATACAATGCCCACATTAAGCTAGGTCAATTTTCTATATTGTAACAAAATTTGAGAACGAAATACGATAAAGCGTCCAAGTAATCCAATATATCCAAAACTCTGTGACGACATGCATTATGCTTCATTTAGAAGCCTTTACTCAATGAGAACCAATGATCAGTTTAGAATAATCATATTAACTGGCGAATCAACTTGATATATCTGCACTAAATCGTCCGTAACTTTTGATTTAGAGCTCAGAATGGCACGAATCCAACGCCCACATTAACCTAGCTTAATTTTCTATATTGTAACAAAATTTGAGACAAAAATAGATATAAAAAAAGTCCAAGTAATCAAATAAGTCCAAAACTATGTGATGCCATGCATTATGCTTCATTTAGAAGTCTTTACTCAATGAGCGCCAATGATCAATTTAGAATAATCATATTAACTGGCAGATCAACTTGACATCTCTACAGTAAATCGTACGTAACTTTGGATTTTGAGCTCCGAATGACATGAATCCAATGGGCACGTTAAGCTTACTTAATTTTCGATATTTTGGAAAAATTTGAGACAGAAATAGAGACAAAAAAGCATCCAAGTAATGAAATCTATCCCAAACTGCGTGATGCAATTCTGTAAGCTTCATTTATAAGCCTATACTTAAAGAGCACCAATGATAAGTTTAGAATCAGAACTTTAAATGGCCAATCAACTTGATATATATGCACTTAATCGTCCGTAAGTTGTGATTTAGAGCTCCGAATGACACAAATCCAATGTCCACGTTAATCTAGCTCAATATTTTATATTGTAACAAAATTTGAGACCCAAATAGATACGACAAAGTGTCCAAGTAATCCGATATATCCAAAACTATGTGATGCCTTGCATTATGCTTCATTTAGAAGCCTTTACTTAATAAGAACCAATTATCAGTTTAGAATAATCATATTAACTAGCCGATCGCCTTGACGTGTCCACACTAAATCGTACGTAACTTTTAATTTCGAGCTCTGAATGACATGAATCCAATGTCCACGTTAAGCTAGCTTAATTTTTTTATATTGTAACAAAATTTGAGACAAAAATAGATACGATAAAAGTCCAAGTAATCAGATATATCCAAAACTTTGTGATGCCATGCATTATGGTTCATTTAGAAGTCTTTACTCAATTTAGAATAATCATACTAACTGGCCGATCAACTTGACATGTCCACACTAAATTGTCTGTAACTTTGGATTTTCTGCTCAAAATGACACGAATCCAATGCGCATGTTAAGCTTGCTTAATTTTCTATATTTTTACAAAATATGAGATAGAAATAGAGACGACAAACCGTCCAAGTAATCCAATCTATCGCAGAGTGCATGATGCAAAGTTGTATGCTTCATTTATAAGCCTTTACTTAAAGAGCACCAGTGATCAATTTAGAATCATAACTTTAAATGGCTAATCAACTTGATATATCTGCACTAAATCGTCGGTAAGTTTTGATTTACAGCTCAGAATGGCACAAATCCAATGTCCACGTTAAGCGAGCTCAATTTTCTATATTGTTACAAAATTTGAGAACAATAGATAGGACAAAGCCTCCAGGTATGTGATGCGATACATTATGATTCATTTATAAGCCTTTACTTAATGAGCAACAATTATCAGTTTAGAATAATCATCTTAACTAGCCAATCGACTTGACGTGTCCGCACTAAATCATCCGTATCTTTTGATTTTACTTAATGAGCACCAATGATCAGTTTAGAATGGTGACCTTAACTAGTCGATCAACTTGACTTGCCTGCACTAAATTGTCTATATCTCTTGATTTAGAGCTCATAATCACACAAATGCAGTGCCCACGTTAACCTTTCTTGATTTTTTAAATTGTGACAAAATTTGAGACATAAATAGAGATGACAAAGCGTCCAAGTAATCCAACCTATCCCAAACTGCGTGATCCATGCTTTATGCTTCATTTATAAGGATTTACTTAATGAGCACCAATGATCAGTTTAAAATGATCACTTCAACTAGCCGATCAACTTGATATGTCCACACTAAATCGTCTGTAACTTCTGATTAAAAGCTCAGAATGATACAAATCCAATGCCCACGTTAAGCTTGCTAAATTTTCTTAATTTTGACAAAATTTGAGACAGAAATAGTGACGACAAAGCATCCAACTAATCCAATCTTTCTTGAACTGCGTGATGCCGCACTTTATGATTCGTTTATAAGCGTTTACTTACGGAGCACCAATGACCAGTTTAGAATGATAACTTTAACTGGCCGATCAACTTGTCATATCCGCACTAAATGGTCTCTAATTTTTGATTTAGAGCTCAGAATGACACGATTACAATGTCTACGTTAAGCTAGATAAATTTTCTATATATTGCCAAATTTGAGATAGAAATAGAGTCGACAAAGTGTCCAAGTAATCCAATAAATCCAAAACTGTGTTATGCCATGCATTATGATTCATTTGGAAGCCTTTACTCAATGAGCACCAATGATCAGGTTAGAATAATCATATTAACTGGCTGATCAATTTGACATGTCCGCACTAAATCGTCCGTAACTTTTAATTTAGAGCTCAGAATGACACGAATCCAATGCCCACGTCAAGCTAGATAAATTTTCAATATTTTAACAAAATTTGAGACAGAAATAGAGACAACAAAGCGTCGAAGTAATCCAATCTATCCAAAACTGTGTGATGCCATGCATTATGCTTCATTTATAAGCCTTTAGTTGAGGAGCACCAATAACCAGTTTAGAATGATAACTTTAATTGGCCGATCAACTTGACATGTCAGCAAGAAATCTTCAGTAATTTTTGATTTAGAGCTCAGAATGAAAAGAATCCAAAATTCACGCTAAGCTAGCTCAATTTTCTATTGAAACTGAATTTGAGCCAAAAATAGATATGACAAAGCGTCCAAGTAATCCAATCTATCCAAAACTGTGTGATGCCATGCATTATGCTTCATTTATAAGACTTTTCTCAATGAACACCAATGATCAGTCTAGAATCACTTTAACTGCCGATCAACTTGACATGTCCGCACTAAATCGTTCGTAACTTTTGATTTAGACCACATGATCACACCAATCGCATGCCCAAGTTAAGCTAGCTTTATTTACTATATTGTCACAAAATTTGAGACAAAAATAGAGACGACAAAGCATCCAAGTAATCCAATATATCCAAAACTATGTGATGCCATGCATTATTCTTCAATTAGAAGCCTTTACTCAATGAGAACCAATGATCAGTTTAGAATAATCATATTAACTGGCCGATAAACTTGATATATCCACACTAAATCGTCCATAACTTTTGATTTAGAGCTCAGAAAGACACGAATCCACTATCCGCGTTAAGCTAGCTTAATTTTCTACATTGTAACAATTGAGATAAAAATAGATACCATAAAAGTCCAAGTAATCAAATATATCCAAAACTTTGTGATGCCATACATTATGGTTCATTTAGAAGTCTTTACTCAATGAGCAGCACTTATCAGTTTAGTATAATCATATTAACTGGCTTATAAACTTGACATTTCCGCTGTAAATCGTCTGTAATTTTGGATTTTGAGGTCAGATTGACACGAATCCAATGCGCACGTTAAGCTTTCTTAATGTTCTATATTTTGAAAAAATTAGAGACAGAGATAGAGATGACAAAGCATCCAAGTAATCCAATCTATCCGAAACTACGTGATTCAATGATGTATGCTTCATTTATAAGCCTTTACTTAAAGAGCACCAATGATCAGTTTAGAATCATAACTTTAAATGGCCGATCAACTTGATATGTCTACACTAAATCGTCCGTAAGTTTTCATTTAGAGCTCGGAATTACACAAATCCAATGTCCATATTATTCTAGCTCAATTTTCTATGTTGTAACAAAATTTGAGACAGAAATAGATACGACAAAGCGTCCAAGTAATCCAATATATCCAAAATTATGTGATGCCATACATTATGCTTCATTTGGAAGCCTTTACTCAATGAGTACCAATGATCAGTTTAGAATAATCATACTAACGGGCTGATCAAATTGATATGTCCGCATTAAATCGTTCGTAATTTTTAATTTAGAGCTCAGAGTGAGACGAATCCAATGTCCATGTTAAGCTAGCTTAATTTTCTATAATGTAACAAAATTTGAGACAAAAAATACATACGATAAAAGTCCAAGTAATCAAATATATCCAAAAATTTGTGATGTCATGCATTATGGTTCATTTAGAAGTCTTTACTCAATGAGCAGCAATGATCAGTTTAGAATCATAACTTTAAATGGCCGATCAACTTGATATGTATGCACTAAATCATCCGTAAGTTTTGATTTAGAGCTCAGAATGACACAAATACAATGTCCACGTTAAGCTAGCTAAATTTTCCATATTGTCACAAAATTTGAGACACAAATAGATAGGACAAAGCGTCCAAGTAATCCAATCTATCCATAACTATGTTATGCCATGCATTATGATTCATTTATAATCCTTTACTCAATGAGCACCAATTATCAGTTTAGAACAGTCATATTAACTAGCCAATCGACTTGACGTGTCTGCACTAAATCATCCGTAACATTTGATTTTGACCTCAGAATTATACGAACCCAAGGCCAATGTTAAGCTATTCAATTTTTTATATTGTGACAAAATTTGAGAAAGAACTAGATATGACGAAGCGTACAAATAATTCAATCTATCCCAAACTGCACGATGCCATGCACTATGCTTCATTTCTATGCATTTATTCAATAAGCACCAATGATCAGTTTAGAATAGTCATATTAACTCGCCGATCAACTTGACATGTCCGCACTAAATCATCCGTAACTTTTGATTTAGAGCTCAGAATGACACAAATCCAATGCCCACGTTAAGCTAGGTAAATTTTCGATATTTTGCAAAATTTGAAACAAAAATAGCGACGAGAAAGCATCCATGTAATCCAATATATCTCAAACTGCATGATGCCATGCATTATAGTTCGTATATAAGCTTTTACTTAATGAGCACCAATGATCAGTTTAGAATGATCACTTTAACTAGTCGATCAACTTGACTTGTCTGCACTAATTTGTCTGTAACTTTTGAATTAGAGCTCAAAATGACACGAATGCAATGCCCACGTTAACCTTTCTTGATTTTTTATATTGTGGCAAAATTTGAGACAAAAAGAGAGAAGACAAAGCATCCAAATAACCCAACCTATCCCAAACTGCGTGATCCATGCTTTATGCTTCATTTTTAAGGCTTTACTTAATGAGCACCAATGATCACTTTAAAATGATCACTTCAACTGGCCGATCAACTTGACATGTCTGCAGTAAGTCGTCCGTAACTTTTGATTTAGAGCTCAGAATGACACGAATACAATGCCCACATTAAGCTAGGTCAATTTTCTATATTGTAACAAAATTTGAGAACGAAATACGACAAAGCGTCCAAGTAATCCAATATATCCAAAACTCTGTGACGACATGCATTATGCTTCATTTAGAAGCCTTTACTCAATGAGAACCAATGATCAGTTTAGAATAATCATATTAACTGGCGAATCAACTTGATATATCTGCACTAAATCGTCCGTAACTTTTGATTTAGAGCTCAGAATGGCACGAATCCAACGCCCACATTAACCTAGCTTAATTTTCTATATTGTAACAAAATTTGAGACAAAAATAGATATAAAAAAAGTCCAAGTAATCAAATAAGTCCAAAACTATGTGATGCCATGCATTATGCTTCATTTAGAAGTCTTTACTCAATGAGCGCCAATGATCAATTTAGAATAATCATATTAACTGGCAGATCAACTTGACATCTCTACAGTAAATCGTACGTAACTTTGGATTTTGAGCTCCGAATGACATGAATCCAATGGGCACGTTAAGCTTACTTAATTTTTGATATTTTGGCAAAATTTGAGACAGAAATAGAGACAAAAAAGCATCCAAGTAATGAAATCTATCCCAAACTGCGTGATGCAATTCTGTAAGCTTCATTTATAAGCCTATACTTAAAGAGCACCAATGATAAGTTTAGAATCAGAACTTTAAATGGCCAATCAACTTGATATATATGCACTTAATCGTCCGTAAGTTGTGATTTAGAGCTCCGAATGACACAAATCCAATGTCCACGTTAATCTAGCTCAATATTTTATATTGTAACAAAATTTGAGATCCAAATAGATACGACAAAGTGTCCAAGTAATCCAATATATCCAAAACTATGTGATGCCTTGCATTATGCTTCATTTAGAAGCCTTTACTTAATAAGAACCAATTATCAGTTTAGAATAATCATATTAACTAGCCGATCGCCTTGACGTGTCCACACTAAATCGTACGTAACTTTTAATTTCGAGCTCTGAATGACATGAATCCAATGTCCACGTTAAGCTAGCTTAATTTTTTTATATTGTAACAAAATTTGAGACAAAAATAGATACGATAAAAGTCCAAGTAATCAGATATATCCAAAACTTTGTGATGCCATGCATTATGGTTCATTTAGAAGTCTTTACTCAATTTAGAATAATCATACTAACTGGCCGATCAACTTGACATGTCCACACTAAATTGTCTGTAACTTTGGATTTTCTGCTCAAAATGACACGAATCCAATGCGCATGTTAAGCTTGCTTAATTTTCTATATTTTTACAAAATATGAGATAGAAATAGAGACGACAAACCGTCCAAGTAATCCAATCTATCGCAGAGTGCATGATGCAAAGTTGTATGCTTCATTTATAAGCCTTTACTTAAAGAGCACCAGTGATCAATTTAGAATCATAACTTTAAATGGCTAATCAACTTGATATATCTGCACTAAATCGTCGGTAAGTTTTGATTTACAGCTCAGAATGGCACAAATCCAATGTCCACGTTAAGCGAGCTCAATTTTCTATATTGTTACAAAATTTGAGAACAATAGATAGGACAAAGCCTCCAGGTATGTGATGCGATACATTATGATTCATTTATAAGCCTTTACTTAATGAGCAACAATTATCAGTTTAGAATAATCATCTTAACTAGCCAATCGACTTGACGTGTCCGCACTAAATCATCCGTATCTTTTGATTTTACTTAATGAGCACCAATGATCAGTTTAGAATGGTGACCTTAACTAGTCGATCAACTTGACTTGCCTGCACTAAATTGTCTATATCTCTTGATTTAGAGCTCATAATCACACAAATGCAGTGCCCACGTTAACCTTTCTTGATTTTTTAAATTGTGACAAAATTTGAGACATAAATAGAGATGACAAAGCGTCCAAGTAATCCAACCTATCCCAAACTGCGTGATCCATGCTTTATGCTTCATTTATAAGGATTTACTTAATGAGCACCAATGATCAGTTTAAAATGATCACTTCAACTAGCCGATCAACTTGATATGTCCACACTAAATCGTCTGTAACTTCTGATTAAAAGCTCAGAATGATACAAATCCAATGCCCACGTTAAGCTTGCTAAATTTTCTTAATTTTGACAAAATTTGAGACAGAAATAGTGACGACAAAGCATCCAACTAATCCAATCTTTCTTGAACTGCGTGATGCCGCACTTTATGATTCGTTTATAAGCGCTTACTTACGGAGCACCAATGACCAGTTTAGAATGATAACTTTAACTGGCCGATCAACTTGTCATATCCGCACTAAATGGTCTCTAATTTTTGATTTAGAGCTCAGAATGACACGATTACAATGTCTACGTTAAGCTAGATAAATTTTCTATATATTGCCAAATTTGAGATAGAAATAGAGTCGACAAAGTGTCCAAGTAATCCAATAAATCCAAAACTGTGTTATGCTATGCATTATGATTCATTTGGAAGCATTTACTCAATGAGCACCAATGATCAGGTTAGAATAATCATATTAACTGGCTGATCAATTTGACATGTCCGCACTAAATCGTCCGTAACTTTTAATTTAGAGCTCAGAATGACACGAATCCAATGCCCACGTCAAGCTAGATAAATTTTCAATATTTTAACAAAATTTGAGACAGAAATAGAGACAACAAAGCGTCGAAGTAATCCAATCTATCCAAAACTGTGTGATGCCATGCATTATGCTTCATTTATAAGCCTTTAGTTGAGGAGCACCAATAACCAGTTTAGAATGATAACTTTAATTGGCCGATCAACTTGACATGTCAGCAAGAAATCTTCAATAATTTTTGATTTAGAGCTCAGAATGAAAAGAATCCAAAATTCACGCTAAGCTAGCTCAATTTTCTATTGAAACTGAATTTGAGCCAAAAATAGATACGACAAAGCGTCCAAGTAATCCAATCTATCCAAAACTGTGTGATGCCATGCATTATGCTTCATTTATAAGACTTTTCTCAATGAGCACCAATGATCAGTCTAGAATCACTTTAACTGCCGATCAACTTGACATGTCCGCACTAAATCGTTCGTAACTTTTGATTTAGACCACATGATCACACCAATCGCATGCCCAAGTTAAGCTAGCTTTATTTACTATATTGTCACAAAATTTGAGACAAAAATAGAGACGACAAAGCATCCAAGTAATCCAATCTATCCCAAATTTCGTGATGCCATGCTTTGTGCTTAATTTATAAGCCTTTACTTAAAGAGCACCAATGATCAGTTTAGAATGATCACTTTAACTAGCCGATATACTTGACATATCCACACTAAATAGTATGTAAATCTTGATTTAGAGCTCAGAATTACACGAATGCAATGCCCACGTTATGCTATCTCAATTTTATATATTGTAACAAAAATTTGAGGGAGAAATACATATGACAAAGTGTCCAAGCAATCCAATCTATCAAAAACTGTAAGATGTCATGCATTATGCTTCATTTGTAAGCCACTACTCATTGAGCACAATTGATCAGTTTAGATTAATCATATTAACTGGCCGATCAACTTGATATGTTCGCACTAAATCGTCCGTACCTTTTGATTTTAAGCATAGAACGACATGAATCCAATGCCCATGTTAAACTAGCTCAATTTTCTATATTGTGACAAAATTTGAGAGAAAACTAGATAAGACAAAGTGTCCAAATAATTCAATCTACCCCAAACTGTATGATGCCATGCATTATGCTTCATTTATAAAGGTTTACTCAGTGATCAGTTTACAATAAAAATATTAACTGGCCGATCAAATTGACATGTATGCACTAAATTGTCTGTAACTTTTGATTTAGAGCTCAAAATGACACGAATCCAATGCCCACGTTAAGCTAGCTAAAATTTCTATATTTTGCAAAATTTGAGACAGAAATAGATAAGACAAAGTGTCCAAGTATTCCAATCTATCCCAAACTGAGTGATCCCTTGCTTTATACTTCATTAATAAGCTTTTACTTAATGAGCACCTATGATAAGTTTAGAATGATAAGTTTAACTAGCCGATCAACTTGACTTTTCCGCACTATATTGACCGTAACTCTTGATTTAGAACTAAGAATGACATGAATCCAATGCCCACGTGAAGCTTTCTCGATTTTCCATATTGTGTCAAAATTTGAGACACAAATAGAGACAACAAAGCATACAAGTAATCCAATCTATCCCAAACTACGTGATCCATGCTTTATGCTTCATTTATAAGCCTTTACTCAATGAGCACCAGTGATCAGTTTAAAATGATCTCTTTAACTGGCTAATCAACTTGACATGCCCGCACTAAATCATCAGTAACTTTTGATTCAAAGCTTAGAATGACACGAATCAATTGCCAACGTTAAACTAGATAAATTTTATGTATTTTGGAAAATTTGAGACAAAAAGAGAGACGACAAAGCATCCAAGTAATCCAATTTATCCCAAAATTTGTGATACCATGATTTATACTTAATTTATAAGCTTTTACTTAATGGACTCCTATAATCAGTTTAGAATGATCACTGTAACAAGCCGATCAACTAAACTTATCCACAACAAATCGTCTGTAATCTTGATTTAGAGCTTAGAATGAAACGCATCCAATGTCCACATTAAGCTTTGTCGATTATCTAAATTGTGATTGAGACAGAAATAGAGACGATGAATCGTTCAAGTAATCCAATCTAACCAAAACTGTGTGATGCCATGCATTACGTTTCATGTATAAGCCTTTACTCAATAAGCACCAATGATCAGTTCAGAATAATCATATTAATTGTCTGATCAACTTGACATGTACGCACTAAATCGTCTGTAACTTTTGATTTTGAGCTCAGTATGACACATATCCAAAGCCCACGTTATTCTAGCTCAATTTTCTATGTCGTAAAAACATTTCAGACAAAACTAGATACGACAAACCGTCCAAATAATTCAATCTATCCCAAGCTCTAGGATGCCATGCATTATGCTTCATTTATAAGCGTTTACTCAATGAGCACCAATGATCAGTTTAGAATAATCATATTAACTGTCCGATAAACTTGACATGTCCGCAATAAATCATCCGTAACTTTTAATTTAGAGCTCAGATTGAGATGAATACAATGTCTACGTTAAACTAGATAAATTTTCTATATATTGCCAAATTGGAGATAGAAATAGAGTCGACAAAGTGTCCAAGTAATCCAATAAATCCAAAACTGTGCTATGCCATGCATTATTATTCATTTGGAAGCCTTTACTCAATGAGCACCAGTGATTATGTTAGAATAATCATATTAACTGGCCGATCAATTTGACATGTCCGCACTAAATCGTCCCTAATTTTTAATTTAGAGCTCAGAATGACACGAATCCAATGCCCACATCAAGCTAAAGAAATTTTCTATATTTTAACAAAATTTGAGACAGAAATAGAGACAACAACACGTCGAAGTAATCCAATCTATCCAAAACTGTGTGATGCCATGCATTATGCTTCATTTATAAGCCTTTAGTTGAGGAGCACCAATGACCAGTTTAGAATGATAACTTTAATTGGCCGATCAACTTGACATGTCCGCAAGAAATCGTCAGTAATTTTTGATTTAGAGCTCAGAATGACAAGAATACAAAATTCACGTAAAGCTAGCTCAATTTTCTATTGAAACTGAATTTGAGCCAAAAATAGATACGACAAAGCCTCCAAGTAATCCATTCTATCCAAAACTGTGTGATGCCATGCATTATGCTTTATTTATAAGACTTTTCTCAATGAGCACCAATGATCAGTCTAGAATGATCACTTTAACTGGCCGATCAACTTGACATGTCCGCACTAAATCGTTCGTAACTTTTGATTTAGAGCACATGATCACACCAATCAAATGCCCAAGTTAAGCTGGCTTTATTTACTATATTATCACAAAATTTGAGACAAAAATATAGACGACAAAGCATCCAAGTAATCCAATCTATCCCAAATTTCGTGATGCCATGCTTTGTGCTTAATTTATAAGCCTTTACTTATAGAGCACCAATGATCAGCTTAGAATGATCACTTTAACTAGCCGATCAACTTGACATATCCACACTAAATAGTATGTAAATCTTGATTTAGAGCTCAGAATTACACGAATGCAATGCCCACGTTATGCTATCTCAATTTTATATATTGTAACAAAAATTTGAGAGAGAAATACATATGACAAAAAGTGTCCAAGCAATCCAATCTATCGAAAACTGTATGATGTCATGCATTATGCTTCATTTGTAAGCCACTACTCATTGAGCACAATTGATCAGTTTAGAATAATCATATTAACTGGCCAATTAACTTGATATGTTCGCACTAAATCGTTCGTACCTTTTGATTTTAAGCATAGAACGACATGAATCCAATGCCCACGTTAAACTAGCTCAATTTTCTATATTGTGACAAAATTTGAGAGAAAACTAGATAAGACAAAGTGTCCAAATAATTCAATCTACCCCAAACTGTATGATGCCATGCATTATGCTTCATTTATAAGGGTTTACTCAGTGATCAGTTTACAATAAAAATATTAACTGGCCGATCAAATTGACATGTATGCACTAAATTGTCTGTAACTTTTGATTTAGAGCTCAGAATGACACGAATCCAATGCCCACATTAAGCTAGCTAAAATTTCTATATTTTGCAAAATTTGAGATAGAAATAGATAAGACAAAGTGTCCAAGTATTCCAATCTATCCCAAACTGAGTGATCCCTTGCTTTATACTTCACTAATATGCTTTTACTTAATGAGCAGCAATGATAAGTTGATAATGATAAGTCTAACTAGCCGATCAACTTGACCTGTCCGCACTATATTGACCGTAACTCTTGATTTAGAACTAAGAATGACACGAATCCAATGCCCATGTGAAGCTTTCTCGATTTTCCATATTGTGTCAAAATTTGAGACACAAATAGAGACAACAAAGCATACAAGTAATCCAATCTATCCCAAACTACGTGATCCATGCTTTATGCTTCATTTATAAGCCTTTACTCAATGAGCACCAGTGATCAGTTTAAAATGATCTCTTTAACTGGCCGATCAACTTGCCATGCCCGCACTAAATCATCAGTAACTTTTGATTCAAAGCTTAGAATGACACGAATCAATTGCCAACGTTAAACTAGATAAACTTTATGTATTTTGGAAAATTTGAGACAAAAAGAGAGACGACAAAGCATCCAAGTAATCCAATTTATCCCAAAATCTGTGTTACCATGATTTATACTTAATTTATAAGCTTTTACTTAATGGACACCTATAATCAGTTTAGAATGATCACTGTAACAAGCCGATCAACTAAACTTATCCACAACAAATCGTCTGTAATCTTGATTTAGAGCTTAGAATGAAACGCATCCAATGTCCACATTAAGCTTTGTCGATGATCTAAATTGTGATTGAGACAGAAATAGAGACGATGAAGCGTTCAAGTAATCCAATCTAACCAAAACTGTGTGATGCCATGCATTATGTTTCATGTATAAGCCTTTACTCAATAAGCACCAATGATCCATTCAGAATAATCATATTAGTTGTCTGATCAACTTGACATGTACGCACTAAATCATCTGTAACTTTTGATTTTGAGCTCAGTATGACACATATCCAATGCCCACGTTATTGTAGCTCAATTTTCTATGTCGTAAAAACATTTGAGACAAAACTAGATATGACAAATCCTCCAAATAATTCAATCTATCCCAAGCTCTATGATGCCATGCATTATGCTTCATTTATAAGCCTTTACTCAATGAGCACCAATGATCAGTTTAGAATAATCATATTAACTGTCCGATCAACTTGACATGTCCGCAATAAATCGTCCGTAACTTTTCATTTAAACCTAAGAATGATACGAATCCAATACCCACGTTAAGCTAGCTAAATTTTCTATATTTTGACAAAATTTGAGACCAAAATAGAGACGACAAAGCCTCATGCAATCAAATCTATCCCAAACTGCATGATTCCATGCTTTATGCTTCATTTACAAGTCTTTACTTAAAGAGCACCAATGATCAGTTTAGAATGATCACTTTAACTGGCCGATCAACTTGACATTTTCACTCTAAATGGTCAGTAACTTTTCATTTAGAGCTTAGAATGACACGAATCCAATGCCCACGTTAAACTAGCTCAATTTTCTATATTGTAACAAAATTTGAGATTGAAATAGATACGACAAAGGGTCCAGCTAATCCAAGCTACCCAAAACTGTAAGATGCCATGCATTATGCTTCATTTATAAGCATTTACTCAATGGGCACAATTGATCGGCTCAAAATAATCATATTAACTGGCAGATCAATTTGACCTGTCCGCACTAAATCATCCGCAACTTTTGATTTTGAGCTCAGAATAACACGAATCCAATGCCCCTGTTAAGCTAGATAAATATTCTATATTTTATTAAAATTTGAGACCGAAATAGAGACGACAACGCGCCGAGTAATCCAATCTATCCAAAACTCTGTGATGCCATGCATTATGCTTCATTTATAAGTCTTTACTTAATGAGCACCAATGATCAGTTTAGAATAATCATATTAACTGGCCGATCAACTTGACATATACGCAATAAATCGTCCATAACTTTTGATTTTGAGCTCAGAATGACACATATCCAATGCCCACGTTATTATAGCTCAATTTTCTATATCAAACAAAAGTTGAGACAGAACTAGATACGACAAAGTGTCCAAAAAAATCAATCTATTTCAAACTCCACGATGCCCTGCATTAAGCTTCATTTATAAGTCTTTACTCAATGAGCACCAATGATCAGTTTAGAATAATGATATTAACTGGCCGATCAACTTGACATATCCGAACTAAATCGTCTGTAGCATTTGATTTAGAGATAAGAATGACACGAATCCAATGTCCACGTTAAGCTACCTAAATTTCTGTATTTGGAAAACTTTAAGACAGAAATAGGGACGACAAAGCGTCCAAGAAATCCAATCTATCCCAAACTGCTTGATGCTCTGCATTATGCTTCATTTATAAGGCTTTACTCAATAAGAACCAATGATCAGTTCAGAATGATCATTTTAACTGGCCGATCAACTTGACATGTGTGCACTAAATCGTACATAACTTGTGATTTATAGCTCATAATGACACGAATCCAATGCCCATGTTAAGCTAGCTCTATTTGCTATATTGTGACAAAATGTGAGACAAATGTAGATACAACAAAGCATGCAAGTAATCCAATCTATCTCAAACTGCATGATGCCACGAATTATGCTTTACTGATAAGCATTTACTCAATGAGCACCAATTATAAGATGAATGATCATTTTAAATAGCCGATCAACTTGACATGCCGCACTAAATCGTCTGTAACTTTTGAGTTAGATCTCAAAATGACACGAATCCAATGCCTACCTTAAGCTAGCTCAATTATCTATATTGTGACAAAATTTGAGACAGAAATAGATACGACAAAGCGTCTTAGTAATCCAATCTATCCCAAAATGTGTGATGCCATGCATTATGCTCCATTTATAAGCCTTTACTCAATGAGCACCAATGATTAGTAAAGAACGATCATTTTAACTGGCCGATCAACTTGACATGTCCGCACTAAATCGTCAGTAACTTTTGATTTAGAGCTCAAAATGACACGAATCCAATGCCCACATTATGCTAACTCAATTTTTTATATTGTGACAAAATTTGAGATACAACTAGATACGACAAAGTGTCCAAGGTATCCAATCTATCCCAGACTGTGTCATGCCATGCTTTATGCTTCGTTTATAGGCGTTTACTTAATGTGCACCAATGATCAGTTTAGAATGATTACTTTAACTGGACGATCAACTTGACAAGTCCGCTCTGAATCATCCATAACTTATGATTTAGAGTGTAGAAAGACACGAATCCAATGCTCATGTTAAGCTAGCGTAATTTTCTATATTGTGAAAAAATTTGAGAAATAAATAGATACGACAAAGCATCCAAATAATCCAATCTATCCCGAACCTCGTGATGCCATGCATTATGCTTCATTTATAAGCCTTTACTTAATGAGCACCAATGATCAGTTAAGATAGATCATTTTGGCCGATCAATTTGACATGTCCGCACTAAATCGTCCATCCAAGTTATCAAATCTGTCCAAAACTACGTGATGCCATGCATTAACTCTTCATTTATAAGCCTTTACTAAATGAGCACAATTGATCAGTTTGGAATGATAAATTTTACTGGATGATCAACTTGACATGTCTGCACAAAATTGTCTGTAACTTTTGTTTAATAGCTAACGATACGAATCCAATGCGCACGTTAAGCTAGCCCAATTTTTTATAATGTGACAAAAATTGAGATAGAAATGGATACGAAAAAGCATCCAAATAATCAAATATAGCCAAAACTCAGTGATGCCATGCATTATGCTTCATTTATAAGCCTTTACTCAACGAGAAGTAATGATCAGTTTATAATCAAATATAGCCAAAACTGGCCACTCAACTTGAAACGTCTGCACTAAATCGTCCATAACTTTTGATTAAGAGCTTGGAAGGAAACGAATCCAATGCTCACGTTAAGCTAGAGATTCAAAAAATCGTCCAAGTAATCCAATTTAGTAAAAATGCATGATGCCATGCCTTATGCTTCACTTATAAGTGGTTACTTAATGACCACCAATGATCAGTTTAGATGATCACTTTAACTAGCCGATCAACTTGACATGTCCGCTCTGAGTCGTCAGTAACTTATCATTTAGAGCTCAGAATGACTTCTTCCAATGCTCACGTTAAGCTACTCAAATTTCTATATTGTGACAAAATTTGAGATAAAAATAGATGCGACAAACTGTCCAAGTAATCCAATCTATCACAATCTGCATCTGCCACACATTATGCTTCATTTATAAGCATTTACTCAATGAGCATCAATGATCAGAAGAATGATCATTTTAACTAGCCGATCAACTTGACATGTCCGCGCTTAATCGTCCATAACTTTTGATTTAGACATTAGAATGACAGGAATCCAATTTCCACGCTAAGCTTGCTCAATTTTCTATATTGTGACAAAATTTGAGATAGAAATAGATATGACAAAGCGTACAAGTATTCCAATCTATCCCGAACTACGTGATGCTATGCATTATGCTTCATTTATAAGCTTTTACTCAATGAACAACATTGATCAGTTTGGAAAGATCATTTTAATAGGCCGATCAACTTGACATTTCCGTACTAAATCGTCCATAACTTTGGATTTAGAGCTCAGAATGACACGAATCCAATGACCACGTTAAGCTAGCTCAATTATTATATTGTGACAAAATTTGAGACAAAACTAGATACGACAAAGCATCCAAGTAATCAATCTATTCCAAACTGTATGATGTCATGCTTTATCATTCATTTATAAACGTTTACTTAAAGAGCACCAACTATCAGTTTATAATAATCACATTAACTTCCCGATCAATTTGATATGTACGCACTACATCGTCCGTAACTTATGATTTAGAGATCAAAATGACATGAATCCAATGCCCATGTTAAGCTAGCTTTGTTTGCTATATTGTGAAAAAATGTGAGACAAAAGTAGATAAAACAAAGCATGCAAGTAATCCAATCTATCTCAATCTACATGATGCCACACATTATGCTTTATTTATAAGCATTTAGTCAATGAGCACAAATTATCCTAAGAATGATCATTTTAACTAGCCCATAAACTTGACACGCCGCACTAAATTGTCTGCAACTTATCAGTTAGACCTCAAAATGACACGAATCCAATGCCCACGTTAAACTAGCTCAATTATCTATATTGTGATGAAATTTGAGATCGAAATAGATACGAAAAAGCGTCCAACTAATCCAATCTATCCCAATTTGCGTGATGCCAAAAATTGCATGATGCCATGCATTATGCTTCATTTATAAGCATTTACTCAATGAGCAGCAGTGATAAGTTTAGAATGATCACTTTTACTATCCGATGAACTTGACACGTCTACACTAAATCATCCATAACTTTTGATTAAGAACATAGAATGAAACGAATCCAATGCCCACATTAAGCTAGAGATACAAAAAATCGTCCAAGTAATCCAATCTAGTAAAAATGTGTGATGCCATGCCCTATGCTTCATTTATAAGCGTTTACTTAATAACCACCAATGATCCGTTTAGATGATCACTTTAACTTGCCGATCATTTGACATGTCCGCACTAAATCGTCCTTAACTTTTGATTTAGACCTTAGAATGACACGAATCCAATGCCCACCTTAAGCTAGTTCAATTTTCTATATTGTGACAAAATTTGAGACTGAAATACATATGACAAAGTGTCCAATTAATCCAATATATCCCAAACTGCGTGATGCCATGCATTATGCTTCATTTATAAGTCTTTACTCAATGAACAATAATGATCAATTCAGAATGATCAATTTAACTAGCCGATCAACTTGACATGTGTGCACTAAATCGTCCATAACATTTGATTTAGACCAAATGTGAGACAAAAGTATATTCAAAAAAGTGTCCAAGTAATCAATTCTATCCCAAACTGGATGATGCCACGCATTCTGCTTCATATTGTGACAATTCTATCTCAATTTTCTATATTGTGACAAAATTTGAGACAGAAATAGATATGACAAAGCGTCCAAGTAATCCAATCTATCCCGAACTGCGTGATGCCATCCATTATGCTTCATTTATAAGCCTTTACTCAATGAACAATAATGATCAGTTTGGAATGATCAATTTAACTGGCCGATCAACTTGACATGTGTGCACTAAATCGTCCATATCATTTGATTTAGACCTCGGAATGACACGAATCCAATGCCCACGTTAGGCTAGCACAATTTTCTATATTGTGACAAAATTTGAGACAGAAATAGATACGACAAAGCGTCCAAGTAATCCAATCTATCCCAAACCTCTTGATGCCATGCATTATGCTTCATTTATAAGCCTTTACTCAATAAGCACCAATGATCAGTTAGAAAAGATCATTTTAACAGGTCGATCAACTTGACATGTCCGCAGTAAATCTTCCGTAACTTTTGATTTAGAGCTCAGAATGACACAAATCCAATGCCCACGTTAAGCTATCTAAATTTTTTATAATGTGACAAAAATTTGAGACAGAACTAGATACGACAAAGCGTCCAATTAATCCAATCTATTCCGAACTGCGTGATGTCATGCTTTATGCTTCATTTATAAGCGTTTACTTAATGAGCACCAATGATCAGTTTAGAATGATCACCTTAACTGGTGCTCAACTTGTGTCTGCATTAAATCGTCCGTAACTTATGATTTAGAGATCAGAATGACACGAATCCAACGGCCATGTTAAGCTACAACAAAGCGTCCAAGTAATCCAATCTATCTCGAACTGCATGATGCCACGCATTCTGCTTCATTTATAAGCATTTACTCAATGAGCACCAATAATCATTTTAACTAGCCGATCAACTTGACATGTCCACACTAAATCGTCTGTAACTTTTGATTTTGCCTTCATAATGACACGAACCCAATGCCCGCGTTAAGCTAGCTCAATTATCTATATTCGGACAAAATTTGAGATAGAAATAGATACCACAAAGCGTCTAAGTCATCGAGTCTATCCCGATTTGCGTGATGCCATGCCCTATTCTTCATCAATAAGCTTTTACTCAATGAGCACCAATGATAAGTTTAGAATGATCATTTTAACTTGTCGATCAACTTCACATATCCGCATTAAATCGTCTATAACTTTTGATTTAGAGCTAAGAATAACACGAATCCAATGGCCATGTTAAGGTACCTCAATTTAAGACTAAAATTGCTTTGACAAGTCCTCCAAGTTATCAAATCTGTCCAAAACTATGAGATGTCATGCATTATGGTTCATTTATCAGCCTTTAGTCAATGAGCACCAATTATAAGTGTGGAATGATCAATTTAACTGGCCGATCAACTTGACATGTCTGCACAAAATCGTCCGTAGCTTTTGTTTTATAGCTCATAATGACACGAATCCAATGCGCACGTTAAACTTGATCAATTTTTTATATTGTGACAAAATTGTAGAAAGACATAGATACGAAAAAGCATCCGAGTAACCAAATCTAGCCGAAACTGCGTGATGCCATGCATTATACTTCATTTATAAGCCTTTACTAAATAAACACCAATGATCAGTTTAGAATGATCACTTTAACTGGTCGATCAACTTGACATGTGTGCACTAAATTTTCCAAATTTTTTGATTAATACCTTAGAATGACACGAATTCAATGCCCACGTTAAGCTAGAGATACAAAAAATCGTCTAAGTAATCCAATGTAGTCAAAATGTGTGATGCCATGCCTTATGTTTCATTTATAAGCGTTTACTTAATGACCACCAATGATCAGTCTAGATGATCACATTAACTGGCCGATCAACTTGACACGTCTGCTCTGAATCGTCAGTAACTTAGGATTTAGAGCTTCGAATGACACGAATCCAATGCTCATGTTAGCTAGCTTAAATTTTTATATTGTAACAAAATTTGAGAAAGGAATAGATACGACAAAGTATCCAGGTAATCCAATCTATCCCAAACTGAATGATGCCACACATGATGCTTCATTTATAATGAGCATCAATGATCAGAAGAATGATCATTTTAACTAACCGATTAACTTGTCATGTCCGCATTAAATCGTCCCTAACTTGTGATTTAGACCTTAGAATGACACAAATCCAATGCCCACGTTAAGCTTGCTAAATTTTCTATATTGTGCAAAATTTGAGACATAAATAGATATGACAAATTGTCCAAGTAATCCAATCTATCTCGAACTGCGTGGTGCCATGCCTTATGCTTCATTTATAAGCTTTTACTCAATTAACACCAATGATCAGTTTGGAATGATCAATTCAACTGGACAATCAACTTGACATTTGTGCCCTAAATCGTCTATAACGTTTAATTTAGACATCCGAATAACAAGAATCCAATGCCCACGTTAAATTAGCTCAATTTTCTATATTGTGACAAAATTTGAGACCGGAATAGATACGAAAAAGTGTCCAAGTAATCTAATCTTGCCAAAACTGCATGATGCCATGCATTATGCTTCATTTATAAGCCTTTACTCAATGAGCACCAATGATCAGTTAAAAAGATTATTTTAACTCGCCGATCAAATTAACATTTCCGCACTAAATTGTTCGTAACTTTTGATTTAGAGCTCAGAATGACATGAATCCAATCCCCACGTTAATCGAGGTCAATTTTTTATATTGTGGCAAAATTTGAGAAAAAATTAGATACGACAAAGCGACCAAGTAATCCAATCTATTCCAAATTGCGTGATGCCATCCATTATGATTCATAGATAAGCCTTTACTCAATGAACACCAATGATTAGTTAAAACGGTCATTTTAACTGGCCGATCAACTTGACATGTCCGCACTAAATTGTTTGTAATTTTTTATTTATACATTAGAATGATACGAATCCAATGCCCATGTTAAGCTAGCTCAATTTTCTATATTGTGACAAAATTTGAGACATAAATAGATATGAAAAATCGCGCAAGTAATCCAATCTATCCCGAACAGTGTGATGCCATGCATTATGCATCATTTATAAGCCTTTACTCAATGAACACCAATGATCAGTTTGGAATGATCAATTTAACTGGCCAATCAACTAGACATTTGATGCCCTAAATTGATTTATACCTCAGAATGACACGGATTCAATGCCCATGTTAAGCTAGCTCAAATTTCTATATTGTGACAAAATTTGAGACACGAATAGATACAAAAAAACGTCCAAGTAATCTAATCTTTCTAAAACTGTGTGATGCCATGCATTATACTTCACTTATAAGCCTTTACTCAATGACCACCAATAATCATTTTAAAAAGATCATTTTAACTAGATGATCAACTTGACATTTCTGCACTAAATCGTGCGTAACTTTTGATTTAGAGCACAGAATGACACGAATCCAATGCCCACGTTAAACTAGCTCAATTTTTATATTGTGAAAAAATTTGAGACAGAACTAGATACAACAAAGCGTTCAAGTAATCCAATCTATTCTAAACTGTGTGATGTCATGCTTTATGCTTCATTTATAAGCGTTTACTTAATGAGCATCAATGATCAATTTAGAATTATCTCCTTAACTGGCCGATCAACTTGATATGTCCGCACAAAATTGTCCGTAACTTATGATTTAGAGAACAGAATGACACGAATCCTATGCCCACGCTAAGCTTGCTCAGTTTTCTATATTTTGACAAAATGTGAGAAAAAAGTAGATACAAAAAAGCGTCCAAGTAATCCAATCTATCTCAAACATCATGATGCCACGCATTCTATTTCATTTATAAGCTTTTACTCAATGAGCACCAATGATCAGTTTATAATGATCATTTTAACTTGGTGATCAACTTGACATATCCGTTTTAAATCGTCCGTAACTTTTGATTTAGAGCTCTAAATGACACGAATCCAATGGCCACGTTAAGGTAGCTCAATTTTCTATTTTTTGATAAAATTTAAGACTAAAATTGCTTTGAAAAGTTCTCCAAGTTATAATATCTGTCCAAAACTACGTGATGGCATGCATTATTCTTCATTTATAAGCCTTTACTCAATGAGCACCATCAGTTTGGAATGATCAATTTAACAGGCCGATCAATTTAACTGGCCGATCAATTTAACTGGCCGATCAATTTAACTGGCCGATCAATTTAACTGGCCGGTCAATTTAACTGATCAATCAACTTGACATGTTTGCATAGAATCATCCGTAACTTTTATTTTATAGATCATAACGACACGAATCCAATGCACACGTTAAGCTAGCTCAATTTTATATATTGTGACAAAATTTGAGATAGGAATGGATACAAAAAAGCATTCAAGTAATCAAATCTACCCAAAACTGAATGATGCCATGCATTATGCTTCATTTATAAGCCTTTACTCATTGAGCAGCAATGATCAGTTTAAAATGATCACTTTAACTGACCGATCAACTTGTCACGTCTGCACTAAATCACCCATAACTTTTGATTAAGAGCTTAGAATGAAACGAATCCAATGCCCACGTCAGGCTATAGATACAAAAAATCGTCCAAGTAATCCAATCTAGTAAAAACGCGTGATGCCATGCCTTATACTTCATTTATAAGTGTTTACTAAATGACCACCAATGATCAGTTTAATTTGCCGATCAACTTCACATGTCCGTCCTGAATCGTCACTAACTTATGATTTAGAGCTCAGAATGACAAGAATCCAATGCTCACGTTAAGCTAGCTCCAATTTCTATATTGTGACAAATTTTGAGACAGAAATAGATACGACAAAGTGCCCAAGTAATCCAATCTATCCCAAACAGCATGATGCCACACATTATGCTTCATTTATAAGCATTTACTCAATGAGCATCAATGATTAGAAGAATGATCATTTAACTAGCAGATCAACTTGACATGTCCGCACTAAATCGTCCAAAACTTTTGATTTAGACCTTAGAATGACACGAATCCAATGCCACGTTAAGCTAGCTCAATTTTCTATATTGTGACAACATTTGAGACAGAAATAGATATGACAAAGCGTCTAAGTAATCTAATCTATCACGAACTGCGTGATGGCATGCATTATACTTCATTTATAAGCCTTTACTCAATAAACAACAATGATCACTTTGGAATGATCAACTTAACTGGTCGATCAACTTGACATATGTGCACTAAATTGTCCATAACATTTGATTTGTACCTCAGAATGACACGAATCCAATGCCCACGTTAAGCTAGCTCAATTTTTTATATTGTGACAAAAATTGAGACAGAAATAGATATGACATAGCGTCCAAGTATTGCAATCTATCCCGAACATCGTGATGTGATGCATTATGTTTCATTTACAAGCCTTTACTCAATGAGCACCAATGATCAGTTAAAAACGATAATTTTAGCAGGTCAATCAACTTGATATGTCCGCAATAAATCGTCCGTAACATTTGATTTAGAGCTCAGAAAGACACAAATCCAATCCCCACGTTAAGCTAGTTCAATTTTTTATACTGTGGCAAAATTTGAGATAGAACTAGATATGAAAAATCGTCCAAGTAATCCAATCTATTCCAAACTGCGTGATGTCATGCTTTATGCTTCATTTATAAGCGTTTACTTAATGATCACCAATGATCAGTTTTAGAATGATCACCTAAACTGGCCGATCAACTTGTGTCCACATTAAATCGTCCGTAACTTATGATTTAGAGATCATAATGACAGAAATCCAATGCCCGCGTTAAGCTAGCTAAGTTTTCTATATTGTGACAAAATGTGAGACAAAAGTAGATACAACAAAGCGTCCAAGTAATCCAATCTATTTCAAACTGCATGATGAGACGCATTGTGCTTCATTTATAAGCATTTACTCAATGAGCACCAATGATCAGAAGAATGATCATTTTAACTAGCCGATCAACTTGACATGTCCGCAATAAATTGTCTATAACTTTTGATTTAGACCTCATAATGACCCGAATCCAATGCCCACGTTAAGCTAGCTCAATTATCTATATTGTGACAAAATTTGAGACAGAAATAGATAGCACAAAGCGTCCAAGTAATCCAATCTATCCCGATTTGCGTGACGCCATGCATTATTCTTCATTTTTAAGTTTTTACTGAATGAGCACCAATGATCAGTTTAAAATGATCATTTTAACCTGCCGATCAACTTGACATATCCGCATTAAATCATCTGTAACTTTTGATTTATAACTCAGAATGACATGAATCCAATGGCCATGTTAAGGTACCTCAATATTCTATATTGCGATAAAATTTAAGACTAAAATTGCTTTGACAAGTCCTCCAAGTTATCAAATCTGTCCAAAACTACGAGATGTCATGTATTATGGTTTATTTATCAACCTTTAGTCAATGAGCACCAATTATCAGTGTGGAATGATCAATTTGACTGGCCGATCAACTTGACATGTCTCCGCAAAAGCGTGCGTAACTTTTGTTATATAGCTCATAATGACACGAATCCAATGCGCACATTTAATTTGCTTAATGTTTTATATTGTGAGAAATTTGTAGAAAGAAATAGGTACGAAAAAGCATCCAAGTAATCAAATTTAGCCAAAACTGTTTGATGCCATGCATTATACTTCATTTATAAGCCTTTACTCAATGAGCACCAATGATCAGTTTAGAATGATCACTTTAACTGGTCGATCAACTTGACATGTCTATAGTAAATTGTCCATAACTTTTGATTAAGACCTTAGAATGACACGAATCTAATGCCCAACGTAAGCTAGAGATACAAAAAAATTGTCTAAGTAATCCAATCTAGTCACAATGCGTGATGCCATGCCTTATACTTCATTTATAAGCGTTAAACTACTGACAACCAGTGATCAGTCTAGATGATCACTTAAATTGGCCGATCAACTTGACATGTCCTCTCTGAATCGTTAGTAACTTATGATTTAGAGCTGAGAATGACACAAATCCAATGCCCACGTTAAGCTAGTTCAATTTTTTATACTGTGGCAAAATTTTAGAAAGAACTAGATACGACAAATCGTCCAAGTAATCCAATCTATTCCAAACTGCGTGATGTCATGCTTTATGCTTCATTTATAAGCGTTTACTTAATGAGCACCAATGATCAGTTTAGAATGATCACCTTAACTGGCCGATCAACTTGTGTCCGCATTAAATTGTCCGTAACTTATGATTTAGAGATCAGATTGACAAGAATCCAATGCTCACGTTAAGCTAGCTCAGTTTGCTATATTGTGACAAAATGTGAGACAAAAGTAGATACAACAAAGCGTCCAAGTAATCCAATCTATTTCAAACTGCATGATGCCACGCATTGCGCTTCATTTATAAGCATTTACTCAATGAGCACCAATGATCAGAAGAATGATCATTTTAACTAGCCGATCAAGTTGACAAGTCCGCAATAAATTGTCTGTAACTTTTGATTTAGACCTCATAATGACACGAATTCAATGCCCACGTTAAGCTAGCTCAATTATCTATATTGTGACAAAATTTGAGACAGAAATAGATAGCACAAAGTTTCCAAGTAATCCAACCTATTCCGATTTGCGTGACACCATGCATTAGTCTTCATTTATAAGCTTTTACTGAATGAGCACCAATGATCAGTTTAAAATGATCATTTTAACTTGCCGATCAACTTGACATATCTGCATTAAATCGTCTGTAACTTTTTATTTAGAACTCAGAATGACATGAATCCAATTGCCATGTTAAGGTACCTCAATATTCTATATTGCGATAAAATTTAAGACTAAAATTGCTTTGACAAGTCCTCCAAGTTATCTAATCTATCCAAAACTACGAGATGTCATGCATTATGGTTCATTTATCAACCTTTAGTCAATGAGCACCAATTATCAGTGTGGAATGATCAATTTGACTGGCCGATCAACTTGACATGTCTGCACAAACTCGTGCGTAACTTTTGTTTTATAGCTCATAATGTCCAAGTAGATACGAAAAAATGTCCAAGTAATCCAATCTATCCTAGACTACGTGACACGAATCTAATGTCCATGTTAATCTAGATAAATTTTTTATATTGCGACAAAATTTGAGAAATAACTACATACGAGAAAGCGTTCAAGTAATCCAATAAATCCAAAACTGTGTGATGCCATGCATTATGCTTCATTTAGAATCCTTTACTCAACGAGCAGCAATGAATAGTTTAGAATAATCATATTAACTAGCCGATCAACTTGACATGTCCGCATTAAATCGTCCGTAACTTAACCAAGCTAAATTTCTATATTTTGCAAAATTTGAGACATAACTAGATATGACAAAGCGTCCAAGTAGTCCAATCTATCCGAGACTGCGTGATGCCATGATTTATGCTTAATTTATAAGCGTTTACTTAATGAGCACCAATGATCAGTTTAGAATGATCACTTAACCTGGCCGATCAACTTGACAAGTCCGCTCTTAATCATCCGTAACTTATGATTTAGAGCTCAGAATGACAAGATTCCAATGCCGACGTTAAGCTTGTTCAAATTTCTATATTTTGAAACAATTTCAGACAGAAATAGATACGAAAAAGCATCCAAGTAATCCAATCTAGTCAAACCTGCGTGATGCCATGCATTATACTTCATTTAAAAGCCTTTACTCAATGAGAAATAACGATCAGTTTAGAATGATCACTTTAACTGGACGATCAACTTGACATGTCTGCACTATATTGTCCGTAACTTTTGATTTAGAGATCAGAATGATAGGATTCCAATACCGATGTTAAGCTAGCTCAATTTGCTATATTGTGATAAAATTTGAGACAAAAATAGATACAAAAAAGCATCCAAGTAATCCAACCTAGCAAAAACTGCATGATGCCATGCATTATGCTTCATTTATAAGCCTTTACTCAATGAGCACAAATGAATAGTTTAGAATGATCATTTTTACTGTAAAAGCTTATCCAACGTACTGCACTGGTGGATATGCTTTTAAGAGTCATCGCGAAGGAAACTCACAAACAACTTGTAATTATGGTGTATCATCTCAATCGGGAGAAATTGTATACAACGGTGTTCTTCGTGAAATATTAGAAGTTCAATATCCAGGAATGATTGATTTGAGATGTATTGTGTTCTACTGTGATTGGTATGACCCTGTTATCGGTCAACGTCAAGACGAATTCGGTGTTACATCTTTCCACTCTAGTAAGCGACATAAAAATATGGTCTTTTTATACTTGCATCACAAGCGGACCAGGTTTGTTACATTCGATATCCTCGTGTGAGGAACAAGCAAGATCCTTGGATTACCTCAATACATCCTAGAGGAATGGTATGTGGTATTACCGAACAAGACTATATGCAACAAATCACAATTGGTAACTTTGGTTCAATAGACACTTCTCTTGAAGTTAACCTTGTTGTTGATGACACCACGAACGGAGATTACAACGTGTTTCAAGATTTAGAAGAAGAGATTGGCGAGTTTGACGACCAAAATTCACCTAATTCGGAATGTTTATCAGATTCATATTAAATTTGTGATAATAATATTTTTTCCATACTTAAATTATATATAAATTATCTTTTCTAAATTCAACTAATTAGGAAAGTTCATCAGATTAAATAGTACAAAAAAGCATCTATTGACCCCAAAAAAGTATCATTTTACTCGAGGAGACATATACTAACCCCAAAAGCATCTATTAACCCCAAAAAAGCGATTTCATTTTCATATGTTCATAAGTGCTTCCACACAAGATTGAAAAAATATGTTATTTCCATATACATTTAGTTGTATACAAAATAAACTAAAACTTTTTTAATAATATATAAATATTTTTTCGAAATATTGATTTACGTAACCGACGGTTTTCTGACAGCGTTACCAAAGCCATCGGAAAGCCATCGGAAAACCATTGGAAAACCGTCAATTGCAACTTGGACAGACTATTTGATGAGGACATCAGGTCATACATCCAGCCAGGAGACCAGACTGGCCGACCAGGAAGCTTGCCCGAGACAGCAGGACCATCTGGCGCGCCTGCCGGACCAGACAGTGCCGCCGGACCTTCGACCTATAGGACCAGACCGGTCAACATCGCCGGCGGAGAGGCGCAAGCTTCCGGCACACTTGGTGGGGACGTGAATGACACCGCCGGTCCCCCTGATGACACCGCCGACTCCGGGATCAACTTGGCCGGTCCTGAAGTCATTCCGGCCAGTACCGCGCACAATCCAGCCGGTACAGGCCACCCAGCCGAGTACACGCACACTTCCACTTCTACACAAGAGGACTCGGACCAAATGAGCTACCAGCTCCAGGACATGCACTTAGAGGAAGTATCTACACCAGTGGTACCTCCAGGAGCAATGACAAGAAGCAGATCAAGAGCACTCTTCCACAAATTCAGCTTATGGGTCGACAAGCTTCTAGAGGAAGAGCAGCTAAGGACAATGGGCCAGAAGAGCAACTTAGAGTCCAAAGGCTTCTCAACAACACAAGGAACATCAGAGACTTGGGCTTTAGTGGCAAGAGAGGTCAGGGCCCAAAGATATTTAACCCTATTCCAAGTCGAAGACTAGGAGCAAGGCGCGTGCATGCCACAAGGACGACCACCTTCCATTTCTTGGCCGTGAGGTGAGTTAAGGTAAGTTTACATTCGAATATATGCCTCTTTCTGTTTTGCAGGGTAGGATCTAGTTGCTTTACATTTTTGAGTTAAGAACATTTTTGGAATAGGTCCTTTTTTTCGGTTATGCACTTTTGTATCTTTTCCTTTTGTGCACTTTTGTAAACTTTCCTTTTTCTTTATTTGTGTCGACCCTAGAAGTTCAAGCTGTCGAGCATATTAATAAGGCTCCTTCCAGCATTGTAGTTCGACAACCTTTATGATTATTAATAAAGTAGAACTTTTTCCTACAAGTTTTCTCTCTAAGAATCTTGTGCGCTTAGAACCTAGTTGAGACCAGCCCTCCTAGCTCTAAGTTTGTGATTTATCACGAGGTTCATCACCCCTCGTGTGGTTCACTTCACCCTTCCATCGTTTACCAACCAGAAAACCCCTATCCAGAAGCCTAAGGTTGAGTTTCTCACCTAATCTTCTACAAACAGCCCACACGCATACATCCTTGAATCAAGGCTTGTATCATTTTGGTATCAGAGCTTAAAGCTCCTAAACCAGGTTGTTTCTATCCTTTTGCTTGTTTTGTTTTGTGTTCTTGCATTAGTTTAAGTCGCATTCAAGAAAAATCAAAAAAATAACCTCAAACTCCAAACCGAGTGCATCTAGCCTCCTACGTGTATCACTAGGGTTTAGATTCACTTTTTGCATTGCATACACGTTTTCCTTTTTGTTTAATTCATATTTCCATTAGTATTAAGTTAAATTAAAAATAAAACAAAAAGAAAAGAAGAGAAAATAGGAAAATACACAAAAGAATTCGAATTGGACAGCTAGCACAAGTTGTCTAGGAAGTTTCCTTTTTTTCGAATTTCCTTTCCTTAGGATTTTCCTTTTTGCATTTTTCAAATCCCATATAAAAAGAAACTCTCCTAATAATTTAGGAGCACCCTAATTATCTTCTTTCTTTGTAGCACACATGGGAGAAGAGAATAGAGACGCAGCTGAAGCCATGATGGCCATGTTCACCACACTCCAAACACAACTCGCATCCATAGGCGAGAGGTTGGAGCGCGTGGAGAGACCAGTAAGATTCCAGGCCATAAGGCACGTGAGAGCTGAGCAAGACCGTCCTGAGGGTCCTGAGTACCTTAGGACACGGCACGAACAGGAGGAACCCCAGCCAGATGGAGATGAGGACACGCAACCTCATAACTATCACCATAGGCCGAGAGGACCTCCACGGCAACCAGAGGCAGAAGATGATGGCTTTGAGCCATATGGTCTTCACCAGAGACCAAGAATGCCTCCTAGACGTCATGAGGATGGAGATGAACACACCTACAACCGGGTAATTCATCCTGATGTTAAACTAACTCCTCCAAGTTTTGCAGGAAAAGTAGACCCCGAGGCTTACCTAGATTGGGAGAAGGGAATGGATCATATCTTTGATCACTACAACCAACCAGGACCTAGGAGAGTCTCAATGGCAGTAGCACAACTCACGGACAATGCCCTCATCTGGTGGGATCGTGAGGTATCTGACAGAAGGAGGAAGAGAATGAGACCCGTAGACTCATGGGTCGACATGAAAGACCTCATGCACAAAGGTATGTTCCACCTTACTTTCATAGGGATTTGCAACGACGTTTTCGTACTCTTAAACAGGGTACCAGATCAGTAGAGGAGTACTATGAAGAGTTCGAGAAGCTAAGGAACAGATTGGAGCTCAATGATGATGAAGAAGCATTGATGGCACAATTCTTGGATGGACTCCAAGAAAGGATCAGCCGCAAGGTGGAAAGGCAAATCTACAACGACTTCAAGGACTTGTTCCACCTATCTGTGCAAGCTGAACAGCACATCAAACGTAAGAGCCAAGACATCCGCAGCAAGCCTAAGACACCTTGGGCACCAAGCAACATGCCTAAGACAGTGGACAAAGGCAAAAGCGTAGAGATCGAGTCAAGGTTCAAGAGCAAGCCTCCTGAACCCACCCGTGACCAGAGAGAGCCTGGTAAGTCTTCTAACCCTCAAAGATCACGTGACATAACTTGTTTCAAGTGCAGGGGACGTGGACACATCTCAAGGAGTGCCCAAACAACCGAGTCATGCTGATTACGGAGGCAGGAGAATATGAGTCCCAAGATGAAGAGGACTATGAACCAGAAGGAGAATATGGTGACATTGAGTACCCTGATGTGGGGAAGTGCTGGTCACTAGACGTATCCTCAGTGCAATGGTGGATCCTTCAGAGACCATCCAAAGGGAGAACATCTTCCACAGCCGTTGCACCATCAAGGAAAGGTATGTAACCTCATCATAGATGGTGGTTCTTGCACTAACGTTGCTAGTGCGTATATGGTTGATAAGCTAGGTCTAGAGAGGACACGGCATCCTCGACCATATAGACTGAGATGGCTTGATGACAAAGTGGAGCTCAAGATTCATGAGCAAGTCACTGTGCCATTCAGTGTGGGCAAGTACCAAGACCAGGTCGTGTGCGACGTGGTGCCCATGCAAGCTGGCCATCTTCTACTAGGAAGACCATGGCAGTTTGACAAAGAGACCAGGCATGATGGCAGAACCAATCTCTACACCTTCGTGCATGACAAGAGAAAGGTCAGCCTAGCTCCTCTTACACCTGCCCAAGTACATGAGCTACAACTCCAAATGAGTAAGGAAAAGAAACTTGTCAAGTCTAACTTTCTTATTCAACCTAGTCATGTCCGGAGAGCTTTAGCCTCAAGGATTTAATGTTACTAATGGTTTTCAAGGAAGTTTGAGTATAGAACAGGGACAGGTAGAGCTACCTCATGAAGTAGCAACACTCCTCAACAAATTCCAGGATGTATTTCCAGAGGAGATACCAGCAGGCTTGCCTCCTTTTACGTGGCATAGAACACCAGATTGATCTAGTGCCCGGAGCAGCCCTGCCCAACCGGCCAACCTACCGGATGAGTCCAGAGGAGTCCAAAGAGCTTGAGAAGCAAGTCAAGGAGCTCCTGGAGAAAGGATATGTTCGAGAGAGCCTCAGTCCATGTGCTGTACCAGTGCTACTAGTGCCCAAGAAGGATGGAACTTGGCGCATGTGCGTGGACTGCCGAGCAATCAACAACATCACAGTCAAGTATAGACATCCAATACCACGACTGGATGACATGCTAGATGAGCTGAGTGGAGCCACGGTCTTCTCCAAGATAGACCTCAAAAGTGGATACCACCAGGTAAGAATGAATGAAGGTGATGAGTGGAAGACTGCTTTCAAGACAAAGCAAGGGCTCTACGAGTGGACAGTCATGCCATTTGGCTTGACTAATGCCCCAAGCACCTTCATGCGCCTTATGAACCAAGTTCTTAGGGCGTACATCAGTAAGTTCGTAGTAGTTTACTTTGATGACATACTTGTTTATAGTAAGTGCCTACGGGAACACCTCACACATCTTGAGATGGTACTTAAAACCCTTCGACAAGAAGAGCTTTATGCCAATCTCAAGAAGTGCACCTTTTGTACTGATAAGCTTGTCTTTTTAGGTTTTGTTGTGAGTTCACAGGGCCTACAGGTTGATGAAGAGAAGATTCGAGCCATACAAGAATGGCCAACACCAGGAAACATCAGCCAAGTAAGGAGCTTCCACGGACTGGCCAGCTTCTAAAGGAGATTCGTGCCCAACTTCAGCAGTATTGCCTCACCACTGACGGCAGTAGTGAAGAAGAACGTGGGATTCAGCTGGGAGAAGCTCAGGAGAAGGCATTCAGGCCTTGAAGGACAGCCTTACACACGCACCAGTGCTAGTCCTTCCCGACTTCAACAAGACGTTTGAAGTGGAGTGTGATGCCTCTGGAATAGGCATAGGAGCAGTGCTAACTCAAGGAGGGAGACCAGTGGCATACTTCAGTGAGAAGCTAGGTGGTGCCTCACTGAACTACCCCACTTATGACAAGGAGCTCTATGCCCTTGTCCGAGCATTGGAGACTTGGCAGCATTACTTGCTGTCCAAGGAGTTTGTGATCCACACTGATCACGAGACTCTCAAACACCTCAGAGGGCAAACCAATCTCAAGAGGAGACATGCCAGGTGGATGGAGTTCATAGAGACCTTCCCGTACATCATCAAGTACAAGAAGGGCAAAGACAATGTGGTAGCCGATGCACTATCAAGGAGGTTTGCCTTGATATCAACCATGGAGGCAAAGGTCCTAGGATTCGAGCACATCAAGGATCTATACAAGGATGATCCTGACCTTGCTGAGAGCTACAAGGAGTGTAGCACAGGGAGTCATGGCAAATCCTACATCCATGAGGATTCTTGTTCCGAGAAAGAAGGCTGTGCATACCACAAGGATCACTAAGGAAGCTTATCATCCGAGAAGCTCATGGAGGAGGACTCATGGGCCACTTTGGTGTCGACAAGACTCTAGCAGTGGTCAAGGAGCACTTCTACTGGCCACACATCAAGAGGACAGTAGAAGCACATTGTGCAAGATGCATTACTTGCAAGAAGGCAAAGTCCCGAGTGCAACCTCACGGGTTGTATCTCCCACTGCCCATACCAACACATCCATGGGTGGACATATCGATGGATTTTGTTCTAGGTCTGCCCAAGATCAACCACAAAGATGCAATCTTTGTAGTGGTGGACAGATTCTCCAAGATGGCACATTTCATCCCATGTGCCAATGTCAATGATGCCACACAAACAGCTGAGCTGTTCTTCAGGGAGATAGTACGGCTTCATGGAGTGCCAAGGACCATCGTATCAGATAGGGACACCAAGTTCCTCAGCCATTTCTGGAGGACCCTTTGGAGAAAACTAGGCACGAAGCTACTCTTCTCAACCACTTGCCATCCTCAAACCGATGGCCAAACTGAAGTTGTCAACAGGACCCTATCAACTCTTCTCAGAACAACACTAGGGAAGAACCTAAAGACTTGGGTGGAGTGCCTGCCATTCATTGAGTTCGCCTACAACCGAGCCGTGCACTCAGCAACCAAGAAGACACCATTTGAAGTGGTATACGGCTTCAACCCTCTCACCCCATTGGAGCAAACACCACTGCCACCAGCTGAGATGACCAACCTCAACGGAGCATCCAAAGCAGAGTTCATAAGGAGGTTACACCAGAAGGTAGCAGAAAACTTGGAAAAGAGGACCGGACAGTACGTGACTCATGCCAACAAAAGAAGAAAGGAGGTGATCTTTCAACCAGGCGATTGGGTGTGGCTACACCTACGGCAGGAGAGGTTCCCAAACCTAAGGAGTTCCAAGCTAGCACCAAGAGGAGATGGACCCTTCAGAGTGCTCGAGAGGATCAACAACAACGCCTACCGGAACGAGCTTCCAGGTGAGTTTAATGTGTCCAATACGTTCAATGTTACTGACTTGGCCCCTTTCCATGTAGATGATCCAGTTTTGAGGACAAAACCTACTGAAGAGGGAGGGAATGATGAGGACATCAGGTCGTACATCCAGCCAGGAGACCAGACTGGCCGACCAGGAAGCTTGCCCGAGACAGCAGGACCATCTGGCGCGCCTGCCGGACCAGACAGTACCGCCGGACCCTCGACCTATAGGACCAGACCGGTCAACATCGCCGGCGGAGAGGCCCAAGCTTCCGGCACACTTGGTGGGGACGTGAATGACACCGCCGGTCCCCCTGATGACACCGCCGACTCCGGGATCAACTTGGCCGGTCCTGAAGTCATTCCGGCCAGTACCGCGCACAATCCAGCCGGTACAGGCCACCCAGCCGAGTACACGCACACTTCCACTTCTACACAAGAGGACTCGGACCAAATGAGCTACCAGCTCCAGGACATGCACTTAGAGGAAGTATCTACACCAGTGGTACCTCCAGGAGCAATGACAAGAAGCAGATCAAGAGCACTCTTCCACAAATTCAGCTTATGGGTCGACAAGCTTCTAGAGGAAGAGCAGCTAAGGACAATGGGCCAGAAGAGCAACTTAGAGTCCAAAGGCTTCTCAACAACACAAGGAACATCAGAGACTTGGGCTTTAGTGGCAAGAGAGGTCAGGGCCCAAAGATATTTAACCCTACTCCAAGTCGAAGACTAGGAGCAAGGCGCGTGCATGCCACAAGGACGACCACCTTCCATTTCTTGGCCGTGAGGTGAGTTAAGGTAAGTTTACATTCGAATATATGCCTCTTTCTGTTTTGTAGGGTAGGATCTAGTTGCTTTACATTTTTGAGTCAAGAACATTTTAGGAATAGGTCCTTTTTTTTTCGGTTATGCACTTTTGTATCTTTTCCTTTTGTGCACTTTTGTAAACTTTCCTTTTTCTTTATTTGTGTCGACCCTAGAAGTTCAAGCTGTCGAGCATATTAATAAGGCTCCTTCCAGCATTGTAGTTCGACAACCTTTATGATTATTAATAAAGTAGAACTTTTTCCTACAAGTTTTCTCTCTAAGAATCTTGTGCGCTTAGAACCTAGTTGAGACCAGCCCTCCTAGCTCTAAGTTTGTGATTTATCACGAGGTTCATCACCCCTTGTGTGGTTCACTTCACCCTTCCATCGTTTACCAACCAGAAAACCCCTATCCAGAAGCCTAAGGTTGAGTTTCTCACCTAATCTTCTACAAACAGCCCACACGCATACATCCTTGAATCAAGGCTTGTATCACTATTTGTCGAACATGTACGGGTTTTAAGCCATCCGTCGGAATACCGACGGATTTCTGATGGCCTAAAATTTTACGCGATAAACGTAATTGCCAACGCGGGTTTTTGCGAAAAATATTTATGAAGTTTCCGACGGATTCCCGACGGAAATTGTCGTCGGAAATATCTAATATAACATACGACGGTTTCTTCTTCTTTCTCTCTCGCGTTTCTCTCCTTCTCTTCTCTGCCTTTTCGCCTCCCGCCGTACGTCATCGGAAATCGCCGCAAATCATGTAAGTTTTCGGTTTCAAATTTGAACCGTTTCTGAGTTTGCGTTGTTGGCATTGTGGAAAGAGTCACTGTTGTATAGGAGAAGCCTTGTTTTTTCTTTATGGAAGTTGTAATATTTGATCCGAAAAAACTGTTTGTATAAAAGCAAAAAGCAGTTTTTTACTAACTTTTGATGGTGCGTTTGTTGAATTTCGTTTGAAAATGGAGTAGTCTTGACCAACGGAATGACCATTTGGAAGAGTTTCATAGAATAAGAATAGATTCACTGGCCTTGTGTTGAATTTCAGACTAAGTTTTCATCCTTTCATTGAAAATTGATTTTGTTTATTTAGCTATTTTCAGAGCTAAAAGAAATTTTGTTTTTTTATAATAGAAGAGTTCATTTTGTTAGTAGCATTGTTAGTCATTGGATTTGTTTCCACATAATAAGAAGTTAGTTGATGCAGCAAAATGGCGTATTTTCTTCTGAGTCATCAGTAAGTTGAGATGTATTTCTTCCTTTGTGATCATGTTTGATAATGGAGGGACACAACTGATTATCTTAACTCAATTTATGTAAAAATCTGTGAAAACAGCTTTTCTTTGGAAGAAACACTCTCTGAAGTTATGACTTAAGAAAGAGGAAAAAAAACAAATCCTAACATTGTAGAAAAGCCAATGTGTAATCATTCATAAACTTATATTAGGATTAGAACCTATGGATCCGAGATTGAATCTCCTTATCATTTCGTTGTGATAAAAAAAGGAATCTAATATTATTTTCATTAAAATAAAAATAATTTATTATTATTTTAAATAATTTAAATTTTCCAAAAATATGGTAAATATTAAATGTAGATAAACTGATAAAATGTCACAATCATAATGTTTTAAGTTCGTATCAAAAGTACCAAATACGTGATGAGTTGTCTACTCTGAGTTGTATATTAACTCAAATTTCAGAATCTGCAAATGATTCTTTCTGACTAATGACAATTGAAGAATTGGTTCAACAGCCTGGTCGTAAATTAAATTTTCTATAATTATATTTAAAATAATTATTTTTAGGCTATTCTAATAAAAATTCATACGTTTGGTATTTCAAACAATGGAATAAGCAAATCTATATTAAAGATGCTTCATTATCTTTTGAACAAACCATATACCAAATTTCGAGATATTCCGTACGAATAACGTCAGAGTTGGTCCAGTACGTTTGTGGTACGTTAATTTATTTTTAAATATATAATTGTTTTAAATAGTTTTTAATAATATATAAGTAAATTTCGCAACAAGAATTTACATGTGATCCCATGAACACAAAATTGGTGGAACAAGCTTTTCAAAAAGAGGCTAAAGACAATTTTCCCACCACATGAACGAGTGGAAACAAAATTGGAAAAACGGAAAACATAAAATAAGAGGGTTGAATGAGTCAGTTTGGAACGACTTTATTCGCTATTGGGAATCTTCCAGCGTTGAGGTCATCTCGAGGACTAATTCGAGAAATTGGAAGAGCAACCGAGGAGGCAAAGGCATTTACAAACACAATGCCAGATCGACTAGTTTTCTGAGACGAGCTGATTAATTGGTAAATTAATTATTATATTAATTTTATTTATTATTATTTGAAAAATTTTAAATTATTAATTTAGAATTTTTTACTTTTAAGCACAAGAATTTGGAGCGCCTCCAGATCACTTGCAAATTCTCGAGGCCGTCCACACGAACAAAAAGACTGGTCGCATCGAATATGGTCTCGTTAGTGAGATCATCGAAAAAGTAAAAAAAAGTGATATTTTAACTCAGCAGTCTCAAGTTGGTTCTTCATTTTTGATCGCCGAATTGCCTCGTTCTGAGATTAACCGTCTCGTTCTTGATGTAAGTTTGATTTTTCTTTTTTATTTTATTTTTATATTTAATATTATAATTCCTTTTTAATAATATCTTTTTTGTTTTTATAGTAAATACCATTTTCTCACTACAAGAAAACATTAACATTTATGATGACATTTCCGATGGAAATAAAACCGTCGGAATTTTCTAACGATATGGCAATGGATTAGCGACGGACGATCGAGGGAACGTCAGTCATCGGGGATCCGTTGGTAATTCCCGATGCTTGCACCACGATCGGGAAATCGATGGTAAAACCTGACAGTAAACCATCACTTTTCCGACGAACGCGTTGTCGTCTGGATATCCTCTTGAAACCGTTGTAAATTACCGACGTAACTAATGCCGTCGGTTTTTTCCGATGACTTTCCGATGGCATGTGTGTTTTTACTATCCATAGGGAATCCATCGGTAATGGTCCTCGCACAGCCGTCAAAAATATCCGACCATTGTCGGAATCCATCGGAAACTTAAGAATAATCTATGAAAAATTTGTGATTATCCGGCGGTGGTCGGAAACCGTCGGAAATCCATCAGCAAAGGAAGAAAAAATGTATTCAAAATTTGTGATTATCCGGTTATGGTCGGAAACCATCGTAAATCAATCGGAAATCCATCGGAAAAGAGAATATTCTTAAGAATAATATGTTAAAAATCATAATAATCTATTAAAAATCATAATAATCTGTTAAAAATTTGTCATAATCTGTTAAAAAATCGTAATAATCTGTTAAAAGTTCGTGATAATATCTACATTTTACTATAAATACGATATGGTCTTTCACAATTTCATCAAAACAAATTTTTTTAAGAAAATATGTTTTTTCGGTTCTTATGAGTATTTTCGATCGTGGATGGATAAACCTCAATATGATTCAACAACGGAAGAATTAACTGATGAATTTGTGCAAGGTGTTGAAGAGTTCATGGCATTTGCATCAAACAATAGCATGACACTGGAATACGGTAAAATGTATTGTCCGTGTATTAAATGTCAAAATCATAGATTAGTCTCTGTTAGAGAAGTATGTAATTATTTGTATAGGACTGGATTTATGCCGTGTTACAAAATTTGGTATTCACATGGAGAAACTGATGCAACGATGCAATATTATGCTAGTGCTTCATAAAGGATAGATAATACTAATGTTAGGGTAGAAGAACCGGCATAAGAAGTTGATATAAACGAAGATATTGTTCAGATGGTGAATGATGCATTTCGTGAACAAAGAGCATCGTACATTGAAGATATTAGCATAATAGAGGAACCTAATTTGGAAGCCCGGAAACTTTTTGATATGTTAAAGGCATCCAAACAGACTTTGTATAAAGGATGTAGAGATGGATTATCGCCTTTATCTGCTGCAAGCAAGTTGATGACGATAAAGACGGATTTCAACTTGGCTGAAGATTGTGTGAATGCGATAGTTGATTTTGTTAGAGATATATTACCTGAAGATAATATTGCACTTGTTTCATATTACGAGGTTCAAAAACTTGTAGCTGGTCTTGGATTGTCATATCGGATGATCGATGTATGTATTGACAACTGCATGATCTATTGGAGAAATTATGGAAACCGCATGAAATGCCGATTTTTTGACAAACCTCGATTTCAAGAGACAAGCGGCAGAGTACCTATTTCGCATAAACGGATGTGGTATTTGCCATTAACAGAGAGGTTAAAGAGGTTATATCAATCTGAACACACGGCAAAACCTATGAGACGGCATGCAGAAGCATAGAAACATTTTCAACAACTATATATGAGCCTAGAAACGTATACCTCGGGTTATCTACAGATGGATTCAACCCTTTTGGGAAGCATGGGAGGCAATACTCGTTGTAGCCAGTTATCGTTACACCTTATAATTTGCCTCCTTCTTTGTGCGTGAAACGAAAGTTTTTGTTTGTAACAATTCTCGTCCCCAGCCCAGAGCATCCTAAGCGATTGCTTGATATATATATATATATATTTATAATTGACTACATTCAATTATTTTGTAGGTTACTACAGGTTCTTCTAAGGGGATAACTTTTCCCACGTGGTTTGTTAAGTTGGTGAGTGGTCCTACATTTACTGCAAAATCTTATCCAATATACTGGACTCGTGGATATATAATTAATATTATAATAAATACACAATAATTTTCTTGATGTAAGTTTGATTTTTGTTTTATATATATAATTAATATTATAATAATTTTATAATAATATTTTTTTATTTTTATAAGAAGTACCATTTTTTAAAGGTCATCATCCAGTACTCGAAAGAGTTGGAGATACCGGTGGCGCAAAATCTGCAGCTAGAAACGAGGAGAATGAACAGTTAAAAGAAAAAATAACAGCTAAAAAATAGAGATGAATAATCTCAAAAGTATTGTAGAAATGATGAGAAACAAGCTCTCTCATGATTTTTTTATCCTCCTTATCCTCCTGCCCCTGCATTGTAATTTGTATTTTAAAACAATTATGTAATTATTATATTTATAATTAGAATATTATTTTTATTAATTTTATTATATTTTTTAAAATATTTAAAAATATTAATTTAATTTAATATAAATATAAATATTAATTTAATATAAATATTAATTTAATTTAATATAAATATTAATTATATTAATATTTTTAGGATTTATATTTTAAAAATATTTAATGAAAAATTTTAAAAAATAAATTTTTTTATTTTTTCAGTTAATTGGTTATTTGCGACGGATGCTGTCGTCAATAAATTCCAACGAAAGTTTCCGTCGGAAACGTGTCTCCTACCTCCTAACGGGTAGAAACCATCGGGAAATATCATTGGTTCAATTTCCCGACGGTAACAGTCAACAGAAAACATTCCATCACAAATTCGTCTCGACGGACAATTTTTTTTCTGAAAGTAGACGTGAATCGCTATTACCTACGTTTTTCCGACGAAACTGGCCGTTTGGAATTTGATGTTTTCTTGTAGTGCCTAACGGTCGTTATCCAAGACTTGGGAGAGTTGCAGATAACGGTGGTGCAACATCTGCAGCTAAAAACGAGGAGAATGAACAGCTAAAATAATAAATAGCGGCTATGGAGATATAGATGAATAATCGTAAAATTATTATAGAAATGATGAAAAACAAGTTTCCCGATAACTATTTTTCTCTTCCTTCTCCTCCTGCTCCCCCGATATAATTTGTACATTAAAACAATTAAAAAAATATTATATTTATAATTAGAATATTCTTTTTATGAATTGTATTAATATTTTTTAAAAATATTAATAATATTTAATATAAATATTAATTGTTATCATATTTTACATAAATAAATACTAATTGTTTTAATATTTTAAATAAATATTTTAAGTTTTTTCACTTATTTGGTTATTTTCGACAGATGTCGTCGTTGGAAATTACCGACGGATGTCGTCGTTGGAAATTACCGATGGATGGTTCCATCGTAGTTATGTCAGATTCCGTTGGTTTTCACCCATCGAGATACACCATCGGTTCACATTCCCGATGGTAATGGTCATCGGAAAACATCGACGGCCCGTTATAAAAAATCCATCGCAAATACGTCGAGAATTTCTGACGGAATAAATCCATCGAATATCCGTCGATATTAGTCGATGGCATGAACCCATCATCTATACGTCGGATGTTTCTAACAGTTACCTTTATCGCCAAACTGTCGGTAATTCTCGATCCGTTCACGACAGAAATTTATTTCCGATAAAATAGCCCCGACACACATTTATTGTCGGAAAGTAGACGGGAATTGCTATTCCCAACGGATTCCCGACGAAATTGTCCGTCGGCAGTTTGACGTTTTCTTGTAGTGTGAGCATCAATTATCAGAAGAATGATCATTTTAACTAGCCGATAAACTTGACATATCCGCACTAAATTGTTCATAACTTTTGATTTAGACCTCAAAATGACACGAATCCAATGCCCACATTAATCTAGCTCAATTTTCTATATTGTCACAAAATTTAAGACTAATATTGTTTTGACAAGTCTTTCAAGTAATGAAAAACTACATTATATCATGCATTATTATTCATTTTTAAGCCTTTACTCAATGAGTATCAATGATCAGTTTGGAATGATCAATTTAACTGCCTAATCAACTTAACATGTCTGCACCAAATCATTCATAACTTTTGTTTTATAACTCATAATGACACGTATCCAATTTCTCTATATTGTGACAAAATTTGAGACAGAAATAGATACGACAAAGCGTCCAAGTAATCCAATCTATCCCAAACTACGTGTTTCCATGCATTATCCTTCATTCATAAGCCTTACTAAATCGTAATCCAATCATTATGCTTCATTCATTTAAATGGCCGATCAAGTGGACATAACCGTACTAAATCGTCAATAACTTATGATTTAGAGCTCAAAATGACTTGAATCCTTTGCCCACGTTAATCTACCTTAATTTTCTATATTTTGATAAAATTTAAGACTAAAATTGCTTTGACAAATCCTCCAAATAATCAAATTTATCCAAAACTACATGATATCATGCATTATGCTTTATTTATTAGCCTTTACTCAATGAGCACCAATGATAAGTTTGGAATGATCAATTTAACTGGCCGATCAACTTGACATGTCTTCACTAAATCATCAATAACTTTAGTTTTATAGCTCATAATGACACGAATCCAAGATCCACATTAAACTAGCTCAATTTTCTATATTGTGACAAAATTGGAGAAAAAATAGATACGAAAAAGCATCCAAGTAATCTAATTTAGAAAAATTTACGTGATGCGATGCATAATATTTCATTTATAAGCTTTTATTCAATGAGCGCTAATGATCAGTTTAGAATAATCATTTTTACTGGTCGATCAACTTGATATGTCTGCAATAAATCGTCCATAACTTTTGTTTTATAACTCATAATGACACGAATCCAATGCCCACGTTAAGCTAGCTCAATTTTCTATATTTTGATAAAATTTGAGATAGAAACAGATATGAAAAAGCGTCCAAGAAATCCAATCTAGCCAAAACTGTGTGATGCCATGTATTATGATTCATTTATAAGTCTTTACTCAATGAGCACCAATGATCAGTTTAGAATGATCAGTTTAACTGGCCGATAAATTTGTCATGTCCGCACTAAATCGTTCGTAACTTTTGGTTCAAAGCTTAGAATGACACGAATCCAATGCCCATGTTAAGCAAGCTCAATTTGCTATATTGTGACAAAATCTGAGACAAAAATAGATATGACAAAGCCTCCAAGTAATCCAATCTATCCCAAACTGCATGATGCCATGCATTATGCTTCATTTACAAGGATAAAACAATGCGTCCAAGTAATCTAATCTATCCCGATCTGCGTGATGCCATGCATTATTCTTCATTTCTAAGCTTTTACTCAATCAGCACGAATCATCAGTTTACAAATGATTATTTTAACTTGTCGATAAAGTTGACATATCCGCACAAAATCGTCTGTAACTTTTGATTTATAGCTCATAATGACACGAATCCAATGGAGTAGCTCAATTTTCTATATTTTAATAAAATTAATGACTAAAATTGCTTTGACAAGTCCTCCAAGTAATCAAATCTATCCAAAACTATGTTATATCATGCATTATGCTTCATTTATAAGACTTTACTCAATGAGCACCAATGATCTTTTTAGAATCATCAATTTAACTGGCCGATCAACTTGACATGTCTGCACTAAATTGTTTATAAATTTTGATTTATAGCTCATAATGACACGAATCCAATGCCCACTTTAAGCTAACTCAATTTTCTCTATAGTGATAAAATTTGATAGAAAACTAGATACGACAAAACGTCCAAGTAATCTCATCTATCACAAATTGTGTGATGCCATGCTTTGTGCTTCATTTATAAGCATTTACTTAATGAGCACAAATGATCAGTTTAGAATAATCACTTTAACTGGCTGATCAAGTTGACATATCCCTTCTTAATCATCCGTAACTTATGATTTAGAGCTCTGAATAACACGAATTTAGTGCTCACGTTAAGCTATCGTAGTTTTCTCTATTGTGACAAAATTTGAGATAGAAATAGATACGACAAAGTGTCCAAGTAATCCAATGTAGCCAAAACTGCATGATGCCATGCATTATTCTTCATTTATAAGCCTCTACTCAATGAGCACCAATGATCAGTTTAGAAATATCATTTTAACTGGCCAATCCACTTGATATGTTCGAACGAAATCGTCCGTAACTTCATATTCAAAGCTCAAAATGACATGAATCCAGTGCCCACGTTAAGCTAGCTCAAGTTTTTATATTGTGATAAAATTTGAGACCGAACTAGAAACGTTAAAGTGTCCTAGTAATCCAATCTATCCCAAACTGTGTGATGTCATGCTTTATGCTTCCTTTATAAGTGTTTACTTAATGAGAACCAATGATAGTTTAGAATGATCATTTTTACAGGCCGATCAACTTGACATGTCCCCTATGAATCGTTTGTAACTTATGATTTACAGCTCAAAATGACACGAATCCAATGCTCACGTTAAGCTAGCTCATTTTATATATTGTAACAAAATTTGAGACTAAAATAGATAAGACGAAGCGTTTAAGTTATCCAATCTATCCTTATTTGCGTGATACCATGCAATATTATTCATTTATAAGCCTTTACTTAATGAGCACCAATGCTCTGTTAAGAAAGATCATTTTAAACGGCCGATCAACTTGACATGTCCGCACTAAATCGTGAGTAACTTCTGATTTAGAGCTCAGAATGACATGAATCCAATGTTCAAGTTAATATAGCTCAATTTTCTATATTTTGATAAAATTTAAGACAAAATTGCTTTGCCAAGTCATCCAAGTAACCAAATCTATCAAAAACAATGGGATGCCATGCATTATGCTTAATTTATAAGCCTTTACTCAATGAGCACCAACGATCAGTTTGGAATGATAAATTTAACTGCACGATCAATTTGATAATTCTACACTAAATTGTGCACCATTTTCCTTTTATAGCTCATAAAGACACGAATCCAATGCCAACGTTAAGCTAGCTCAATTTTTTATATTGTGACAAAATTTGAGACATAACTAGATACGACAAGACGTCCAAGTAATCCATTCTATCCCAAACTGCGTGATACCATGCTTTGTGCTTCATTTATAAGCGTTTAATTCATGAGCACCAATGATCAGTTTAGAATGATCACCTTAACTGGCCAATCAACTTGACATGTCAAATCACTCCCAACTTATGATTTAGAGCTCAAAATGACATGAATCCAATGCCCACGTTAAGCTAGCTCAATTTGCTATATTTTAACAAAATTTGAGACAAAAATAGATACGACAAAGCGTCCAAGTAATCCAATCTATCCCAAACTGCATGATGCTAGGCATTATGCTTCATTTATAAGGATTTACTCAAGGAGCATCAATTATCAGAGGAGTGATCATTTTAACTAGCCGATCAACTTGACATGTCCGCACTAAATCATCCATAATTTTTATTTAGACCTCAGAATGACACGAATCCAATGCCCACGTTAATCTAGCTCAATTTTCTATATTGTGACAAATTTTGAGACAGAAATAGATATGACAAAGCGTCCAAGTAATCAAATCTATCCTGAACTACGTGATTCCATGCATTATTCTTCATGTAAAAGCTTTTATTCAATGAGTACTAATGATCAGTTTAGAATGATCATTTTAACTTGCCGATCAACTTGACATATTCGCACTAAATCGTCCATAACTTTTGATTTAGAACTCATAATGACACGAATCCAATGCCCACGTTAAACTAGCTCAATTTTTTATATTGTGATGAAATTTAAGACTAAAATTGCTTTGACAAGTCCTCCATGTAATCAAATTTATTCAAAACTATGTGATGTCATTCATTATTCTTCATTTATAAGCCTTTACTCAATGAGTATCAATGATCAGTTTGGAATGATCAATTTAAATGGTCGATCAACTTGACATTCTGTACTAAATCGTCCATAACTTTTGGTTTTATAACTCATAATGACACGAGTCCAATGCCCACATTAAGCTAGGTCTATTTTCTATATTTTGACAAAATTTGAGATAGAAACAAATACGAAAAAGCATCCAAGTAATCTAGTCTAGCAAAAACTGTGTGATACCATGCATTATGCCTCATTTATAAGCTTTTACTCAATGAGCACCAATGATCAGCTTAGAATGATCACTTTAACTGGCCGATAAATTTCACATGTCCGCACTAAATTTATAGCACTTAATGACAATAATCCAATGCTCACGTTAAACTAGCTCAATTTTCTATATTGTGATAAAATTTAAGATAGAAGTATTCAAGAAAAAGCGTCTAAGTAATCCAATCTAGACAAAACTGTGTGATGCCATGCATTATGCTACATTTATAAGCCTTTACTCAATGAGAACCACTGATCAGTTTAGAATAATTTCTTTAAATGGCCGATGAACTTGACATATCCGCACTATATCGTCTGTAACTTTTGATTTAGAGCTTAGAATGACACCAATCCTATGCCCACGTTAAGCTAGATCAACTTTTATATTGTGATAAAATTTGAGACAGAACTAGATACAACAAAGCATCCAAGTAATCCAATCTATCCCAGACTAGATGATGTCATGCTTTATGCTTCATTTATAAGCGTTTACTTAATGAGCACCAATGATCAATTTAGAATGATCACTTTAACTGGCCAATCAACTTGACATGTCTGCTCTGAATCGTCCATAACTTATGATTTAGAGCTCAAAATGACACGAATCCAATGCTCACGTTAAACTAGCTCAATTTTCTATATTGTTACAAAATTTGAGACAGAATTATATACGAAAAGTGTCCAAATAATCCAATTTATCCCGAACTGCATGATGCCATGCATTATGCTTCATTTATAAGCATTTACACCATGCACATCAATAATCAGAAGAATGATAATTTTAATTGGCCAATCAACTAGACATGTCCGCAATAAATCGTCTGTAACTTTTGATTTAGACCTTAGAATGACACGAATCCAATGCCCACGTTAAACTAGCTCACTTTCCTATATTGTGACAAAATTTGAGACATATATAGATACGACAATGCGTCCAAGTAATCCAATCAATCCCAAACTGCATGATGCCTTGCATTATTCTTCACTTATAAGCCGTTTCTCAATGAGCACCAATGATCAGTTAAGAAAGATCATTTTAATTGGCCGATCAACTTGACATGTCCCCACTAAATCATCCGTAACTTTTGATTCAGAACTCATAATGACACGAATCCAGTGCCCACATTAAGCTTGCTCAATTCTTTATATTGTGACTGAATTTGAGTTAGAACTAGACACGACAAAGCGTCCAAGTAATCCTATCTATCCTAAATTGTGTGATGCCATGCATTATTCTTCATTTCTATGCTTTTACTCAATGAGCACTAATAATCAGTTTATAATAATCATTTTAACTTGCCGATCAACTTGACATGTCCACACTAAATCGTTAGTAACTTTTGATTTAAAGCTCTGCATGACACGAAACCAATGACACGTTAAGCTAGCTATAGTTTAAATATTGTGATAAAGTTTAACCAAAACTATCCAAGTCATCAAATCTATAAAACATTATGTGATGTCATGCATTATGCTTCACTTATAATCCTTTACTCAATGAGCACCAATGATCAATTTAGAATGATCAATTTAACTGGGCGATCAACTTGAAATTTCTGCACTAAATGATCCATAACTTTTCATTTATAGGTCATAATGACACGAATCCAATGCCCACGTTAACCTAGCTCAAAACTTTCTATATTGTGACCAAATAGGAGACTAAAATAGATACGAAAAAGCTTTAAAGTAATCTAATTACCAAAAACTGTGTGATCCCGTGCATTGTACTTCGTTTATAATCCTCTACTCAATGAGCACCAATGATCAGTTTTGAATGATCACTTTCAATAGCCTATCAACTTGACATGTCCGCTTTGAATCGTCCGTAACTTATGATTTAGAGCTCAGAATAACATGAATACAATGCTCACATTAAGCTAGCTCTATTTTCTATATTGTAACAAAATTTGAGACAGAAATAGATACGACAAAGCGTCTAAGTAATCCAATCTATCCCGGATTGCATGATGCCATGCATTATGCTTCATTTATACGCCTATACCTAATGAGCACCAATGATCTGTTAAGAAAGATTATTTTAACTGGCCTATCAACTTGACATGTACGCAGTAAATTGTCCGTCACTTTTGATTTAGAGCTCAGAATGACATAAATCTAATGCTCACGTTAAACTAGCTCAATTTTTATGTTTTTGAAAAAATTTGAGAAAGAACTGGATACGATAAAGCGTACAAGTAATCTTATGCTTCATTTATAAACCTTTACTCAATGATCACAAATGATCAGTTTAAAATGATCACCTTAACTAGCCGATCAACTTGATATTTCCGCACTAAATCGTCCAAAACGTTTGATTTAGAGCTCAGAATGACACGAAATCCAATGCCCATGTTAAGCTAGCTCAATTTTTTATATTATGACAAAATTTGAGACAGAAGTATATAAGACAAAATGTCCAAATAGTCCAATCCATCCTATCCTGCGTGTTGCCATGCTTTATGCTTCATTTATAAGCGTTTAGTTAATGAGCACCAATGATCAGTTTAGAATGATCATTTTAACTGGCCGATCAACTTGACATGAATGCACTAAATCATCTGTTACTTATTATTTATACCTTAGAATGACACAAATCCAATGCCCACGTTAAGCTTGTTCAATTTTCTATATTGTGACAAAATTTGAGATAAAAATAGATACGATAAAGCATCCAAGTAATCAAATTTATCCCGAACTGCGTGATATCATGCATTATACTTTATTTATAAGCTTTTACTTAATAAACACCAATGATCAGTTTAGAATGATCATTTTAATTTGCCGATCAACTTGACATGTCCGCATTAAATCTTGCATAACTTGAGATTTTGAACTCAGAATGACAAGAATCCAATGCTCATGTTAAGCTATCTCAATTTTTTTATAATGTAATAAAATTTCAGATTAAAAATGGTTCGACAAGTCCTACAAGTAATCAAATATATCCAAAACTACGTAATGTCATGCATTATGCTTCATTTATAAGGCTTTAGTCAATGAGCACCAATGATCAGTATAGAATGATCAATTTATCTGGCCGACCAACTTGACATGACTGCACTAAATCGTTCATAACTTTTGATTTGTAGCTCATAATGACACAAATCCAATGCCTAGGTAAGCTAGCTCAATTTTCTATATTGTGACAAAATTTTATACAGAAATAGATACAAAAAAGTGTCCAAGTAATCCAATCTAGCCAAAACTGTGTGATGCCATGCATTATGCTTCATTTATAAGCCTTTACTCAATGAGCACCAATGATCAATTTAGAATGATCACTTTAAGTGGCCGATCAACTTGACATGTCCGCAACAAATCGTTTGTAACTTTTTATGTAGAGCTCAGAATGACACAAATCAAATGCTCAAGCTAAGCTAGCTCAATTTTTTATATTGTGACAAATTTGAGACATAAATAGATACAAAACAGCGTCCAAATAGTCCAATCTAGGCAAAAGTGCATGATGCCATGCGTTATTCTTCATTTATAAGCCTTTACTCAATGAGCACCAATGATAAGTTTATAATGATCACTATAACTATCCGATCAACTTTACATGTTTGAACTAAATCGTCCGTAACCTTTGATTTAGAGCTTATAATGACTTGAATCCAGTGTCCACGTTAAGCTAGATCCATTTTTTATATTGTGACAAAATTTGAAGCAGAACTAGATACGACAAAGCGTCCGAGTAATCTAATGTATCACAAACTGTGTGATGTCATGCTTTATGCTTCATTTATAAGCGTTTACTTAATGAGCACTAATGATAAGTTTAGAATAATCACTTTAACTGGCCGATCAACTTGACATGTCCGCACTAAATTGTCTGTAATTTTTGATTTAGAGCTTAGAATGAAGCTAATCCAATGTCCACGTTAAACTACCTCAATTTTATATATTGTTACAAAATTTGAGACAGAAATAGACACGACTAAGCTTCCAAGTAATACAGTCTATGCAAAACTACGTGATGTCATGCATTATGCTTCATTTATAAGCTTCTACTCAGTGAGCACCAATGATCAGTTAAGTGGCCGATCAACTTGACATGCCTTTACTAAATCATTCATAACTTTTTATTTTTAGCTCATAATGATACGAATCCAATGCCCACATTAGGCTACCTCAATTTTCTATATAGTAATAAAATTTGAGACAAAAATAGGTACGAAAAAGTGTCCAAATATTCCAATCTAGCCAAAACTGCGTGATGCCATGCATTACGCTTCATTTATAAGCCTTGACTCAATGAGCACCAATGATCAGTTTAGAATGATCATATTAACTAGCCGATCAACTTGACATGTTTGCACTAAATCGTCTATAATTTTTGATTTGGAGCTCCAAATAACACAAATCAAATGCCAATGTTAAGCAAACTCAATTTGCTATATTGTGAAAACTTTGAGACAGAAATAGATATGACAAAGCGTCCAAGTAATCAAATGCATCCCAAACTGGGTGATGCAATACATTATGCTTCCTTTATAAGCCTTTACTCCATGAGAGCACCAATGATCAGCTAAGAATAATTATTTTAACTGGCCAATCAACTTGACATGTCTGCACTAAATCGTCCTTAACTTTTGATTTAGAGCTCAGAATGAAACTAATCCAATGCCCACGTTAAGCTACCTCAATGTTTTATATTGTTACAAAATTTGAGGCAGAACTACACACGACTTAGCTTTCAAGTAATCCAGTCTATCCAAAACTACGTGATTTCATGCATTATGCTTCATTTATAAGCCTCTACTTAGTGAGCACCAATGATCAGTTTAGAATGATCATTTTAAGTGGCCGATCAACTTGACATGTCTTTACTAAAAAATTGTGCCAATTATGGTATTCGCCACAACCATCAACAGGATAATGTCTGTTACCTCCACATGAAGCCGTTCTCTCAGCACCAAAATCTCTAATTTGAGTCATCATATAATTCCCGTCAAGCATAGGAGGTGGACCATAAATTGTTTTTTTTGTTTTTCCTAAAAATGTCGTGCTCCAGCGATATGGATGATCTTGTGGTAGAAAGCGTCGATGACAATCAAACCAACTATTCTTTCATCCGTGTTTCAGTTGGAACATATCAGTATTATCTTGACAATATGGGCATGCTAATTTTCCATGCGTCGACCATCCTAATAACATACCATATGCTGGAAAATCACTTATTGTCCATATAAGTACTGCTCGCATCAAGAAGTTCTGTTGGTTAGAAACAACGAATGCTTTGACACCATTTTCCCACAACATTTTTAACTTTGAATTAGTGTTTGTAAGAAACTATCAAGCGATCGCTTAGGATGCTCTGGACCAGGGACGAGAATTGTTAGAAACAAAAACTCTCGTTTCATGCACAACGAAGGAGGCAAATTATAAGGTGTCATGATAACTAGCCACAACGAGTATTGCCTCCCATGCTTTCCAAAAGGTTTGAATCCATTTGTAAATAACCCAAGGTATACGTTCCTAGGCTCATATGCAAAACTAGGATAAACCTCTTTAAAATGTTTCCATGGTTCTGCATCTGAGGGATGCATGATTTCTCCATTCGAATTATGTTCTGCATGCCATCTTATAGGCTTTGCCATGTGTTCAGATTGATATAACCTCTTTAACCTCTCTGTTAATGGCAAATACCACATCCTTTTATGCAGAATAGGTACTTTGCCGCCTGTCTCTTGAAATCGAGGTTTGTGACCAAATTGGCACTAAATGCGGTTTTCATCATTTCTCCAATAGATCATGCAGTTGTCAATACATACATCGATAATCTAATATGGCAATCCAAGACCAGCTATAAGTTTTTAAACCTCGTAATATGAAGCAGGTGCAATATTATCTTCATGTAATATATCTCTATCAAAATCAGCTATCGCATTCACACAATCTTCAGCCAAGTTGAAATTCGTCTTTATCGTCATCAAGCTGCTTGCAGCAGATAAAGGCGATATTCCATCTCTACATCCTTTATACAAAAGCTGCTTGGATGCATCTAACATATCAAAAACTTTCTGGGCTTCCAAATTAGGTTCCTCTATTCTACTCCAGTTTTCAATGTACGATGCTCTTTTTTCACAAAACACATCATTCGCCATCTGAACAGTACCTCTGTTTATATCAACTTCGGATGCCGGTTCCTCTATCTTAACATTAGTACTATCTATCCTTTTTGAAGTACTACCATAATATTGCATAGTTGCATCAGTTTCTCCATGTGAATACCAAATTTTGTAACCCTGCATAAATCTAGTCCTATACAAATGATTACGTACTTCTCTAACAGAGATTAATCTATGATTTCAACATTTAATACACGGACAATAAATTTTACTGTATTCTGATGTCATGCTATTGTTTGATGCAAATGTCATGAACTCTTCAACACCTTGCGCAAATTCATCCGTCAATTCCTCCGTTGTTGAATCATACAAAGGTTTATCCATCCACGATACAAAATAATCATAAGAACCCGAAGAAGACATTTTTTAAAAGATTTTTTGTTTTGGTGACATTGTGAAGGAGCAGAGCGTATTTATATTGAAAATTAGATACGAAAAACCGTCCAAGTAATCCAATCTAGCCAAAACTCAGTGATGCCATGCATTATGCTTCATTTATAAGCGTTTAATCAATAAGCACCAATGATCAGTTTAGAATAATCATATTAACTGGCATATCAACTTGACATGCCCGCACTAAATCGTATGTAACTTATGATTTAGCCTTCGGAATGACACGAATCCAATACCCAAATTAATCTAACTCAATTTTCTATATTTTGACAAAATTTTAGATAGAAGTAGAGACGACAAAACGTCCAAGTAATCCAATCTATCCCAAACTTCGTAATGCCATGCTTTATGCTTCATTTATAAGCGTTTACTTTATCAGCACCAGTGATCAGTTAAGAATGATCATTTTAACATGCCGATTAACTTGATATGCCAGCACTAAATCGTCCATAACTTATGATTTAAAGCTCAGACTGACACAAATACAATTCCCACGTTAAGCTAGTTCAATTTTCTATATTGTGACAAAATGTGAGACATAAATAGATACAACAAAGCATCCATGTAATCCAATCTATCCTGTACTGCATGATGCCATGCATTATGCTTCATTTATAAGCCTTTACTCAATAAGCAACAATAATCAGTTTAGAATGATCACTTTAACAGGCCGATCAACTTGACATTTCCGCATTAAATCGTGCGTAACTTTTGATTTAGAGCTCAATCAGACACGAATCCAATTCTCGCTTTAAGGTATCTCAAGTTTCTATATTGTGACCAAATTTGGGATAGAAATAGATATGATAAAGCATCCAAGTAATCCTATCTATCCCGAACTGCATGATGCCATGCATTGTGTTTCATTTATAAGCTTTTACTCAATGAGCACCAATAATTAGTTCAGAATAATCATTTTAACTTGCCGATCAACTTCACATGTCCCCACTAAATCGTCCGTAACTTATGATTTAGAGCTCAGAATGACACGAATCCAATGCCCACGTTAAGATTGCTCAATTTTCTATATTGTGACAAAATTTGAGACAAAAAGATACAACAAAGCATCCAAGTATTCCAATCTATCCCGAACTGCGTGATGCTATTCATTATGCTTCATTTATAAGCTTTTACTCAATAAACACCAATGAATAGTTTAGAATGATCATTTTAAATGGTCGATCAACTTGATATTTCTGCACTAAATCATCCATAAATTTTTATTTATAGCTCATAATGACACGAATCCAATGCCCATGTTAAGCTGGCTCAATTTTCTAAATTGTGACAAAATCAGAGACAAAAATAGATAAGATAAAGCAACCAAGTAATCCAATCTATCCCGAACTGTGTGATGTCATCCATTATGTTTCATTTATAACCCTTTACTCAATGAGCACCAATAATCAGTTAAGACTGATCATTTCAATTGGCTGATCAACTTGACATCTCCGCACAATATCATTCGTAACTTATGATATAGAGCGCAGAATGATACGAATACAATGCCCACGTTAAGTGTGCTAAATTTTCTATATTGTGTCAAAATTTGAGACAGAAATAGATCCGAAAAAGCATCCAAGTATTCCATATCCCGAACTGGGTGATGCCATGCATTATGCTTCATTTATAAGCCTTTACTCTATGGGCACCAATGATTAGTTAAGAATGATAATTTTAACTTAACCTTGACATGTCCGCACTAAATCGTCTGTAACTTATTATTTAGAACTCAGATTGACACGAATCCAATGCCCACGTTAAGCTGGCTCAATTTTCTATATTGTAACTATATTTGAAACCCAAATAGATACGACAAATCATCCAAGTATTCTAATCCATTGAAAACTGCGTGATGTCATGCATTATGCTTCATTTATAAGCCTTTACTCCATGAGCATTAATGATCAGTAAAGAACGATAATTTTAACTGGCCGATCAACTTGATATGTCCATACAAAATCATCTATAATTTTTGATTTAGAGCCCAAAATGACAAGATTCCAATGCCCACTTTAAGCTAGCCCAATTTTAAATATTAGGACAAAATTTGAAATAGAAATAGATACGACAACACGTCCAAGTATTCCAATATATTCGGCAGTGCGTGATGCCATGCATTATGTTTCATTTATAAGCATTTACTCAATGAGCACCAATAATCAGTTTAGAATGATCACTTTAACTGGCCGATCAACTTGACATGTCCGCACTAAATCGTCTATAAGTTATGATTTAGAGCTAAGACTGACACGAATCCAATGTCTACGTTAAATTGGTTCAATTTTCTATGTTGTGAAAAAATTTGAGACAGAAATAGATACGAAAAACTATCCAACTAATCCAATCTAGCCAAAACTGCGTGACGCCAGGCATTATGCTTCATTTATAACCCTTTACTCAATGCACTCCGATAATCTGTTTAGAATAATCATATTAACTGACATATCAACTTGACATATCTGCACCAAATCGTATGCAACTTTAGATTACGAACTCGGAATGACAAGAATCTAATTCCCACTTTAAGCTATCTCAAAATTTTACAAAATTTGAGGTAGATGTAGAGACGACAAAGCGTCCAAGTAATCCAATATATCCCGAACTTCGTAATGCCATGCTTTATGCCTTTATAAGCCTTTACTCAATGAGCACCAATAATCAGTTTAGAATGATCATTTTAACTGGCCGATCAACTTGACATGTCCGCACTAAATCGTCTCTAACTTATGATTTAGAGCTTAGAATGACACGAATCCAATGCCCACGTTAAGCTTGCTAAATTTTCTATATTGTTACAAAATTTAAGACAGAAATAGGTACAACAAAGCATCCAAGTATTCCAATGTATCCCGTACTGGGTGATGCCATGCATTATGCTTCATTTATAAGCATTTACTCAATGAGCACAAGTGATCAGTTAAGAATGATCATTTCAACTAGCCAATCAAGTTGACATGTCCGCACTAAATCCTTAGTAACTTTTGATTTAGAGTCCAGAATGACATGAATCCAATGCCCATGTTAAACTAGCTCAAATTGTGACAAAATTTAAGACAAAAATAGATACGAAAAATCATCCAAGTAATCAAATCTATCCCAAGATGTGTGATGTTATGCATTATGCTTCATTTATAAGCCTTTACTCCATGAGCACCAATGATTAGTAAAGAATGATCATTTTTACTTGCCGATCAACTTGCCATGTCCACACCAAATCATCCCTAACTTTTGATTTATATCTCAGAATAACAGGAATCCAATGCCCACATTAAGCTAGCTCAAATTGTGACAAAAGTTAAGGCATAAATAGATACGAAAAAGCATCCAAGTAATCAAATCTATCCCAAGCTGCGTGATGTTATGCATTGTGCTTCATTTATAGGCTTTTACTCCATGAGCACCAATGATTAGTAAAGAATGATCATTTTTACTTGCCGATCAACTTGTCATGTCCGCACGAAATCATCCCTAACTTTTGATTTAGAGCTCCGAATAACACGATTCCAATGCCCACATTAAGCTAGCTCAATTTTCTATATTTTGACAAAATTATACATAGAAATAGAGACGATAAAGTGTAAAAGTAATCCAATTTATCCCAAACTGCGTGATGCCATGCATTATGCTTCATTCATAAGCCTTCACTCAATGAGCAACAATGATCAGTTTAGAATGATCACTTTAACTGGTCAATCATCTTGACATGTCAGCAAAAAATCGTCTGAAACTTATGATTTAGAGCTCAGAATGACACTAATCCAATGCCCATGTTACCCTAGCTTTATTTTCTATATTTTTACAAAATTTGGAGAGAAATAGATACAAAAAGCGTCCGAGTAATCCAATCTATCCCGAACTGCGTGATTCCATGCATTATTTTTTATTTATAAGCCTTTACTCAATGAGCACCAATGATCAGTTTAGAATGATCACTTTAACTGGCCGATCAACTTGACATGTCTGCACTAAATTGTCTATAAGTTATGATTTAGAGCTAAGATTAACACGAATCCAATGCCCACGTTAAGCTGGCTCAATTTTCTATGTTGTGAAAAATTTGAAAAAAAATAGATACAAAAAACTGTCCAACTAATCCAATCCAGCCAAAACTGTGTAATGCCATGCATATGCTTCATTTATAACCCCTTGCTCAATGAGCACCAATCATCAGTTTAGAATAATTGTATTAACTGGAATATGAACTTGACATGTCCGCACCAAATGGTATGCAACTTTGGATTTAGACCTCGGAATGACACGAATCCAATTCCCACTTTAAGGTATCTCAATTTTCTATATTGTGACCAGATTTGAGATAGAAATAGATACGACAAATCGTCCAAGTAATCCAATCTATCCCGAACTGCATGATGCCATGCATTGTGTTTCATTTATAAGCCTTTACTCAATGAGCACCAATAATTAGTTAAGAATAAACATTTTAACTTCCCGATCAACTTCACATGTCTGCACTAAATCGGCCGTAACTTATGATTTAGAGTTCAGAATGACACGAATCCAATGGACATGTTAATCTTGCTCAATTTTCTATATTGTGACAAAATTTGAGAAAGCAATAGATACGAGAAAGCATCCAAGTATTCCAATCTATCCCAAATTGGGTGATGCCACGCATTATGCTTCATTTATAGGCCTTTACTCTATGGGCACCAATGATCAGTTAAGAATGTTCATTTTAACTACGCGATCAACATGACATGTCTGCACTAAATCGTCCGTAACTTTATATTTAGAGCTCACAATGACACGGATCCAATGCCCATGTTAAGGTGGCTCAATTTTCGATATTGTGACAAAATTTGAGATAAAAATAGATACGAAAAGTGTCCAAGTAATCAAATATAACCAAAACTGCGAGATGCCATGTATTATGCTTCATTTATAAGCCTTTATTCAATGACCACTAATGATCAATTTAGAATAATCATACTAACTTGCCTATCAACTTGAGAGACCCGCACTAAATTGTATGTAACTCCTGATTTAGACCTCGGAATGACATGAATTCAATTCCCACGTTAAGCTAGCTCAATTTTCTATATTTTGACAAAATTTGAGATAGAAATAGAGGCGACAAAGCATCCAAGTAATCCAGTCTATCCCAAACTTTGTGATGCCAATCTTTATGCTTCTTTTATAAGCGTTTACTTAATCTGCACCAATGATCAGTTTACAATAATCACTCTAACTAGCCGATCAACTTGACATGTCCGCACTAAATCGTTTGTATCTTATGATTTAGAGCTCAGAAGGACACGAATCCAATGCCCACATTAAGCTAGTTCAATTTTCTATATTTTGGAAAAATTATAGACAGAAATAGAGACGACAAAGCGTCCAAATAATTCAATCTGTACCAAACTGTGTGATGTCATTATACATCATTTATAAGCTATTAATCAATGAAATCCAATTATGAGTTAAGAATGATCATTTTAACTTTCCGATCAACTAGAAATTTCTGTACTAAATTGTCCGTAACTTTTGATTTAGAGCTCAGAATGATACGAATTCAATGCCCATGTTAAGCTAACTCAATCTTCTATATTGTAACAAAATTCAAGCCAAAAATATATATGAAAAAGCGTCCAAGTAATCCAATCTATCCCAAACTGTATGATGGCATGCATTATGTTACTTTTATAAGCCTTTACTTAATGAGCAGCAATGATCACTTTCGAATGATCCCTTTAACTGGCCGATCAACTTGACATCTCCGCTGCAAATCGTCCATAACTTTTGATTTAGTGCTCAAAATGACACGAGTCCAATTCACATGTTAAGCTAGCTCAATATTTTATATTGTGACAAAATTTGAGACAGAAATAGATACGAAAAGCGTCCAAGTAATTCAATCTAGCCGAAAATGCAAGATGTCATGCATTATGCTTCATTTATAAGCTTTTACTCAGTGAGCACCAATGATCAGTTTAGAATAATCATATTAACAGGCTATCAACTTGACATGTACGCACTAAATCGTATGTAAGTATTGATTTAGACTTCGGAATAACACGAATCCAATGCCCGCTTTAAGCTAGCTCAAATTTCTATATATTGACAAAACTTGAGATAGGAACAAAGACAACAAAACATCCAATTAATCCAATCTATCCCAATCCAGTATGCTTCATTTATAAGCTTTTAATCAATAAACACCAATTATCAATTAAGAATGATCATTTTAAATTTCCGATCAACTAGATATTTATGCACTAAATCGTGCCTAACTTTTGATTTAGTGCTGAGAAAAACACAAATACAATGCCACGTTAAGATAGGTCAATTTTGTATATTGTGACAAAAATTCAGACAGAAATAGATACGACAAAGTGTCCATGTAATCCAATCTATCTTGATCTGCGTGATGCCATGCATTATGTTTTATTTATAAGCCTTTACTCAATGAGCACCAATGATCACTTAACAATGATCATTTTAACCGGCCAATCGACTTTACATATCTGTACTAAATCGGCTGTAACTTTTGATTTAGAGCTCAGAACGACAGGAATCCAATGCCCATGTTAAGCTAACTCAATTTTCTATATTGTGAGAAAATTTAAATTAAAAATAGATACGCAAAAGCATTCAAGTAATCTAATATATCCCGAACTGTATGATGGCATGCATTATGGTACATTTATAAGCCATTACTTAATGAGCACCAATGATCAGTTTGGAATGATCAATTTAACTCGCCGGTCAACTTGACATGTTCAAAGAAAATCGTCCATACTTTTGATGTAGAGCTCAAAATGGCACGAATCGAATTCCCACGTTAAGCTAGCTCAATTTTTTATATTGTGACACAATTTGAAACAGAAATAGATACAAAAACTGTCCAAGTAATTGAATCTAACCAAAACTGCGTGATGCCATGCATTATGCTTCATTTGTAAGTATTTACTCAATAAGCACCAATGATCAGTTTAGAATAATCATATTAACTGGCCAATCAACTTGACATGTCCGCACAAAATCGTATGTAACTTTAGATATAGACCTCGGAACGACACGAATCGAATGCCCATTTGACAAAGAAGTAGAGACAACAAAGCTTCCAAGTAATCCAATCTATCCCGAACTTCGTAATGCCATGCTTCATGCTTCGTTTATAAGAGTTTACTTTATCAGCACCAATGATCAGTTTAGAATGATCACTTTAACTACTCTAGCAATTTTACATGTCCGCACCAAATCGTCCGTAACTTATGATTTAGAGCTCAAAATTACACGAATCCAATGCCCACATTAATCTAGCTCAATTTTTTACGTTTTCACATAATTATAGAAGAAATAGCGACTACAAAGTGCCCAAATAATCCAATATGTTCCAAAGGGTGTGATGCCATTCATTATGCTTCATTTGTAATTTAATCAATGAGCACCAATGATAAGTTAAAAATGAACATTTTAACCGGCCGATTATCTTGACATGTCATCACTAAATCGTCTGTAACTTATGATTTAGAGCTTAGACTGACACGAATCCAATACCCACGTTAATCTAGATCAATTTTCTATATTGTCACAAAATTTGAGACAGAAATAGAGCCACAAAGCATCCAAGTAATCCAATCTATCCCAAACTGTGTGATGCCATGCATTATGCTTCATTTATAAGAATTTACTCAATGAGCAGCAATGATCATTTCATTTATAAGCCTTTACTCAATGAGCACCAATGATCAGTTTAGAATGATCACTGTAACTGGCCAATCAACTTGACATGTCCGCACTAAATCGTCCTTAACTTTTGATTTAGAGATCAGAATGACACGAATCCAATGTCCACGTTCAGCTAACTCAGTTTTACTATAGACAGTAATAGAGACGACAAAGTGTCCAAGTAATCCAATCTATCCGGAACTGCGTGATGCCATGCATTATGCTTCATTTATAAGCATTTACTCAATGAGCACCAATGATCATTTTAGAATGATCATTTTAACTGGCCGATCAACTTGACATGTATGCACTAAATCGTCCTTAACTTTTGATTTAGTGCTCAAAACGACACGAATCCAATGCTCATGTTAAACGCACTAGTTCAATCTTCTATATTGTGACAAAAAATAATAGATAGAAATAGATACAAAAAAGCGTCCAATTAATCCAATCTATCCTGAACTGCGTGATACATGCATTATGCTTCATTTATAAGCCTTTACTTAATGAGCACCAATGGTCAATATCACTTTTACTGGCTGATCAACTTGACATGTCCGTACTATATCATCCGTAAGTTTTGATTTGGAGCTCAAAATTGACACGAATCTAATGCCCACATTAAGCTAGATCAATTTTCTATATTATGACAAAATTTAAGACTGAAATAGATTCGGAAAAGCATCAAAAATCAAATCTATCCCGAACTGCGTGATGTCATGCATTATGTTTCATTTATAAGCCTTTACTCAATGAGCACCAATGATCAGTTTAGAATGATCATTTTAACTGGCTGATCAACCTGACATGTCCGCACTAAATCGTCCACAACTTTTGGACACGAATCCAATGCCCACGTTACGCTAGATCAATTTTTTATATTGTGACAAAATTTGAGAAAGAAATAGATACGACAAAGAGTCCAATTAATTCATTCTATCCCAAACTTTGTGATGCCATGCTTTATGCTCCCTTTGTAAGCCTTTACTCTACGAGTACCAATGATAAGTTAAGAATGATCATTTTAGCAGGTCGATCAACTTGACTTGTCTACAGTAAATGGTTTGTAATGTATGATTTAGAGCTCAGGATCATACGAATCCAATGCCCACATTAAGCTCGCTCAAATTTCTATATTGTGACAAAATTTTAGATAGAAAAAGGTATGAAAAAGAGACCAAGTAATCCAATCTATCCCAATCTTCGGGATGCCATGTTTTATGCTTCATTTATAAGTTAAGAATGATCATTTTAACTAGCCAATCAACTTGGCATGTTCAAACTAAATCGTTTGTAACTTTTGATGTAGAGCTCAGAATGACACGAATCCAATGAACACATTAAGCTAGTTCAATTTTCTCTATTGTGACAAAATTTGAGAAAGAAATAGCTATGAAAAAGACTCAAAGTATTTTAATATATCTTAAACGGCGTGATTCTATACATTATGCTTCATTTATAAGCCTTTACTCAATGAGCACTAATGATCTGTTTAGAATGATCATTTTAACTATCCAATCAATTTGACATCTCTGCACTAAATCATCCATAACGTTTGATTTATAGCTCATAATGACACGAATCCGATGCTCACGTTAAGGTATCTCAATTTTCTATATTGTGACAAATTTGAGACGGAAAAAGATACAACAAAGTGTCCAAGTATGTATCCATAACTGCGTGATGCCATGTATTACGCTTCATTTATAAGCCTTTAATCAATGAGCACTGACCAGTTAAGAATGATTATTTTAACTGGCAGGTCAATCTTACATGTCTGCACTAAATCGTCTGTAACGTTTGATTTAGAGGTCATAATGACACAAATCCAATGGCTACGTTAAGCTAGCTCAATTTCTATATTGTAACAAAAATTGAAATAGAAATAGAGACGAAAAAATGTCCAAGTAATCCAATCTATCCCAAAATGCGTGACGACATGTTTTATGCATCATTTATAAGCCTTTACTTAATGTGCAGCATTGATTTGCTAAGAATAATCACTTTAACTGACCGATCAACTTGACATGTCCACACTAAATCATCCATAACTTTTGATTAAGAGCTCAGAATGACACGAATCCAATGCCCACGTTAAGCTAGATCAATTTTCTATATTCTCACAAACTTTGAGACAGAAATAGATACGACGAAGCGTCCAAGTCATCCAATATATCCAAAACTGTGTGATGCCTTACAATATGCTTCATTTATAAGCCATTACTCAATGAACACCACTGATCATTTTAGAATAATCATATTGACTGGCCGATTAACTCGAAATATCCGGAGTATTCGTCCATAACTCTTGATTTTGAGCTTAAAATGACACGAATCCAATGCCCATGTTAAGATAGATAAATTTTCTATATTTTGACAAAATTTGAGAGAGAAGTAGAGACGACAAAGCGTCCAAGTAATCCAATCTATCCCAAACTGCGGTATGCAACTCTTTAGGCTTCATTTATAAGCCTTTACTTAATGAGCGCCAATGATCACTTTAACTGGCTTATCACCATGACATGTCCGCACAAAATCATCTGTAATTTTTTATTCAGAGCTCAAAATGTCACGAATCCAATGCCCACGTTAAGCTACCTCAATTCGCTATTTTTTGAAAAAAAATTGAGATAGAAATATAGAGATGACAAAGCGTGCAAGTAATCCAGTCTATCCATCACTGTGTGATGCAATGCTTATATTTCATTTACAAGCCTTTACTCAGTGAGCACAAATGATTAGTTTTGAATGATTAGTTTAACTGGCCGATAAACTTGACATGTTCGCATTTAATCCTCCGTAACTTTAGATTTAGAGTTTAGAATGACAGGAATCCAATGCCCACGTTAAGCTAGTTCAATTTTCTATATTGTAACAAAATTTGAGACAAAAATCGATGCGAAAGCATCCAAGTAATCCAATCTATCATAAACTGTTTTATACCATGCATTATGATTCATATATAATCATTTTCTTAATGCGCATCAATGATCAGTTTAGAATGATCACTTTAACTAATGATCAGTTTAGAATGATCACTTTAACTACCGATCAAGTTGAGATGTCCACGATAAATCATCTTTAACTTTTGATTTAGAGCTCAGAATGACACGAATCTAATGACCATGTTAAGCTAGCTCAATTTTTTATATTGTGACAAAATTTGAGAAAGAAGTAGATATGACAATGCGTCCAAGTAATCCAATCTATCCATAACTGTTTGATGTCATGCATTATGCTTCATTTATAAGCCTTTACTCAATGAGTAGCAATGATCAGTTTAGAATAATCGTATTAACTGGCTGATCAAGTTGACATGTCCGCACTAAATCGTTCGTAACTTTTGACTTTGAGTTAAGAATGATACGAATCCAATTACCTTGTTAATCTAGCTCAGTTTTCTATATTTAACAAAATTTGATATGAAAAAGCATTCAAGAAATCCAATCTATCCCGGATTTGCTGAGGCCATGCATTATTCTTCATTTATTAGCCTTTACTCAATGAGTACCAATGATCAGTTTAGAATAATCATATTAACAGGCCAATCAACTTAACACATCCGCACTAAATCGTCCATAACTTTTGATTTTGAGCTCAGAATGACATCAATCCAATGCCAAAGTTAAGTTAGATAAATTTTCTGTATTTTGATAGAATTTGAGACAAAAATAGAGACGACAAAGCCTACAAGTAATCCAATCTATCCATAACTATGTGATGCCAGGCATTATGCTTTATCTAATAAGCCTTTACTCAATGAGCACGAATGATCAGTTTAGAATAATCATATTAACTTGCTGATCAACTTGACATGTCCACACCATATCGCCCGTAACTTTTGATTTATAGCTCAGAATGACACGAATCCAATACCCACATTAAGGTAGTTCAATTTTCTATATTTTGACAAAATTTTAAACAAAAACAAAGACAACAAAGCATCCCAGTAATCCAATCTATCCAAAATCGTTGATGTCATGAATTATGTTTCATTTATAAGCCTTTACTTAATGAGCCCCAATGATCAGTTCAGAATGATCAATTTAACTGGCCCATCAACTTGACATGTCCGCACTAAATCGTCTGTAACTTTTGATTTAGAGCTCAGAATGACATGAATCTAGTGCTCACGTTAAGCTAGCTCAATGTTCTAAATTGTGACAAAATTTGAGACAGAAATAGATACAACAAACCATCCAAGTAATTCAATCCATTCCAAATTGCGTGATGCAATGCATTATTTTTATTATTAAGCTTTTACTCAATGAACACCAATCATCAGTTTAGAATGATCATTTTAACTAGCCGATCAACTTGTCATTTCTGCACTAAATCGTCCATAACTTTTGGTTTATAGCTCAGAATGACACGAATCCAATGCCCACAATAAGCTAGTTCAATTATCTATAGTATGACAAAAATAGATACGACAAAGTATCCAAATAATCCAATCTATCCAAAACTGTGTGATGCCATGCATTTTGCTTCATTTATAAGTCTTTACTCAATGAGCACCAGTGATGAGTTTAGAATAATCATTAGCTGGCCGATCAAGTTGACATGTCCGCATTAAATCATCTCTAACTTTTGATTTAGAGATTAGAATGACATGAATCCAATGTCCACGTTATGCTACCTCAATTTTCTATATTTTGTCAAATTCCGAGCTAGAAATAAAAACAACAAAGCGTGCAAGTAATTCAATCTATCCAATACTGTGTGATGCGATGCATTATGCATCATTTATAAGCCTTTACTTAATAAGCAGCAATGATCAGTTTAGAATGATCATATTAACTGGCCGATCAACTTGACATGTCCGCACTAAATCGTCTGTAACTTTTGATTTAGAGCTCAGAATGACATGAATCCGATGCCCATGTTTAGCTTGCTCAATTTTCTATATTGTAATAAAATTTGATAAAGAAATAGATATGACAAAACGTCCAAGTACTCCAATATATCCAAAACTGTGTGATGCCATGCATTTTGCTTCATTTATTAACCTTTGCTCAATGAGCACCAATGATCTGATTAGAATAATAATATTACTTGCTGATCAACTTAACATGTCCGTACTAAATCATCCATTACTTTTGATTTTGAGCTCATAATGACACGAGTCCAGTGCCCACGTTAAGCTAGATAAATTTTCTAAATTTTGGCAAAATTTATAGCTCAGAACTGAGCCCCAATGATCAGTTCAGAATGATCAATTTAACTGGCCTATCAACTTGACATGTCCGCACTAAATCGTCTGTAACTTTTGATTTAGAGCTCAGAATGACACGAATCTAGTGCTCACGTTAAGCTAGCTAAATGTTCTAAATTGTGACAAAATTTGAGACAGAAATAGATACAACAAAGCATCCAAGTAATTCAATCCATTCCAAATTTCATGATGCAATGCATTATTTTTATTATTAAGCTTTTACTCAATGAACACCAATCATCAGTTTAGAATGATCATTTTAACTGGCCGATCAACTTGTCATTTCTGCACTAAATCGTCCATAATTTTGGTTTATAGCTCAGGATGACACGAATCCAATGCACACAATAAGCTACTTCAATTATCTATACTATGACAAAATTTGAGACAGAAATAGATACGACAAAGCGTCCAAATAATCCAATCTATCCAAAACTGTGTGATACCATGCATTTTGCCTCATTTATAAGTCTTTACTCAATGAGCACCAGTGATGAGTTTAGAATAACCATTAGCTGGCCGATCAAGTTGACATGTCCGCATTAAATCATCTCTAACTTTTGATTTAGAGATTAGAATGACATGAATCCAATGTCCACGTTAAGCTACCTCAATTTTCTATATTTTTTCAAATTCCGAGACAGAAATAAAGACAACAAAGCGTGCAAGTAATTCAATCTATCCAATACTGTGTGATGCGATGCATTATGCTTCATTTATAAGCCTTTAGTTAATAAGCACCAATGAATACATTGTAATAAAATTTGAGACAGAAATAGATATGAAAAAACGTCCAAGTAATCCAATATATCCAAAACTATGTGATGCCATGCATTTTGCTTCATTTATAAACCTGTACTCAATGAGCACCAATGATCAGATTAGAATAATAATATAACTAGCTGATCAACTTAACATGTCCGCACTAAATCATCCATTACTTTTGATATTGAGCTCATAATGACACGAGTCCAGTGCCCACGTTAAGCTAGATAAATTTTCTATATTTTGGCAAAATTTATAGCTCAGAACTGAGCCCCAATGATCAGTTCAGAATGATCAATTTAACTGGCCTATCAACTTGTCATGTCCGCACTAAATGGTCTGTAACTTTTGATTTAGAGCTCAGAATGACACGAGTCTAGTGCTCACGTTAAGTTAGCTCAATGTTCTAAATTGTAACAAAATTTGAGACAGAAATAGATACAACAAAGCATCCAAGTAATTCAATCCATTCCAAATTGCGTGATGCAATGCATTATGTTTATTATTAAGCTTTTACTCAATGAACACCAATCATCAGTTTAAAATGATCATTTTAACTGGCCGATCAACTTGTCATTTCTGCACTAAATCGTCCATAACTTTTGGTTTATAGCTCAGAATGATACGAATCCAATGCCCACAATAAGCTACTTCAATTATCTATACGATGACAAAATTTGAGACAGAAATAGATACGACAAAGCGTCCAAATTCCAATCTATCCAAAACTGTGTGATGCATGCATTTTGCTTCATTTATAAGTCTTTACTCAATGGGCACCAATGATCAGTTTAGAATAATCATATTAACTGGCCGATCAACTTAACATGTCCGCACTAAATCAGCCATAACTTTTGATTTTGAGCTCATAATGACACGAGTCTAGTGCCCACGTTAAGCTAGATAAATTTTCTATATTTTGACAGAACTTGAGAGAGAAGTAGAGACGACAAAGCGTCCAAGTAATCTTATCCCAAACTGCATGATGCCATGCATTATGCTTCATTCATAAGCCGTTACTCAATGAGCACCAGTGATGAGTATTGAATAATCATTAGCTGGCCGATCAAGTTGACATGTCCACATCAAATCATCTCTAACTTTTGATTTATAGATTAGAATGACATGAATCCAATGTCCACATTAAGCTACCTCAATTTTCTATATTTTGTCAAATTCCAAGACAGAAATAAAGACAACAAAGCATGCAAGTAATTCAATCTATCCAATACTGTGTAATGCCATGGATTATGCTTCATTTATAAGCCTTTACTTAATAAGCACCAATGATCAGTTTAGAATGATCATATTAACTGGCCGATCAACTTGACATGTCCGCACTAAATCGTCTGTAACTTTTGATTTAGAGCTCAGAATGACATGAATCCTATGCTCATGTGTAGCTTGCTCAATTTTTTACATTGTAATAAATTTTGAGACAGAAATAGATATGACAAAACGTCGAAGTAATCCAATATATCCAAAATTGTGTGATGCCATGCATTTTGCTTCATTTATAAACCTTTACTCAATGAGCACCAATGATCAGATTAGAATAATAATATAACTAGATGATCAACTTAACATTTCCACACTAAATCGTCCGTAATTTTTGATTTTGAGCTCATAATGACACGAGTCCAGTGCCCACGTTAAGGTATAAATTTTCTATGTTTTGGCAAAATTTGAGACAGAAGTAGAGATGATAAAGCGACCAAGTAATCGAATCTATCCCAAACAGCGTGATGCCATTCATTATGCTTCATTTATAAACCTTTACTCAATGAGCACCAATTATTAATTTAGAATAATCATATTACCTGGCTGATCAACTTGACATGTCCGCACTAAATTGTCTCTAACTTTTGATTTAGAGCTTATAATGACATGAATCCAATGCCCATGTTAAGCTACCTCAATCTTCTATATTTTGACAAACTTTAAGACAGAAATAGATACAAGAATGCGTCCAAGTAATCCAATCTATCCAAAACTATGTGGCGATGTATTATGCTTCATTTACAAGCCTTTACTCAATGAGCACCAATGATCAGTTTAGAATGATCACTTTAACAGGACGATAAACCTGACACGTCCACACTAAATCGTCCGTAACTTTTGATTTAGAGTTCAGAATGAAACGAATCCAAATCCCAGGTTAAGCTAGCTCAATTTTCTATATTTTGATAAAGTTCGAGACAAAAATAGATATGACAAAGCGTCCAAATAATCCAATCAATCCTAAAATGCATGATCGCATGCATTATTTTTCATTTATAAACTTTTACTCAATGAGCACGAATAATCAGTTTATAATGATCATTTTAACTCGCCGATCAATTTGTTATTTCTGCACTAAATTTTCCATCACTTTTGATTTATAGCTCAGAATGACACAAATCCAATGCCCACATTAAGCTCGTTCAATTTTCGATATTGTGACAAAATTTGAGGCAAAACAAGATACGACAAAGGGTCCAAGTAATCCAAGCTATCCAAAACTGTTTGATGCCATGCATTATGTTTCATTTATAAGCCTTTACTTAATGAGCACCAAATATCAGTTTAGAATGATCATATTAACTGGCCGATCAACTTAACATGTCCGCACTAAATTGTCTGTAACTTTTGATTTAGAGCTTAGAACGATACAAATCCAATGCCCATGTTAAGCTAGCTGAATTTTCTATACTGTAACAAAATTTGAGACAAAAATAGATATGACAAATCGTCCACGTAATCCAATCTATCCAAAATTGTGTGATGCCATGTATTATGTTTCATTTATAAGCCTTTACTCAATGAGCCCCAATGATCAGTTTAGAATGATCACTTTAACCGGCCGATCAACTTGACATGTCGGCATTAAATCATCCGTAACTTTTGATTTTGAGTTTAGAATGACACGATTCTAATGCCCACGTTACGCTAGCTCAATTTTCTATATTTTCACAAAATTTGAGACAAGAATAGAGACGAGAAAGCATCCAAGTAATCCAATCCATCCCAAACTAAGTGATGCCATGCATTAATTTTCATTTATAAGCTTTTACTCAATGAGCACCAAATATCCGTTTAGAATGATCATTTTAACTGGTCGATGACTTTGTCATGTTTTGAGTAAATCGTCCATAACTTTTGATTTATAGCTCAGAATGAGACGAATCCAATGCCCACATTAAACTAGCTCAATTTTCTATATTGTGACAAAACATAAGACTGAAATGGATACGAAGAAGCATCCAAGTAATCCAATCCATTAGAAACTGCGTGATGCCATGCATTATTTTTCATTGATAAGCTTAACTAAATGATCACCAATGATCAGTTTAGAAATGATCATTTTAACTGGTCGATCAACTTGTCATGACTGCACTAGATCGTCCATAATTTTTGATTTAGAGCTCAGAATGACCCGAATCGAATGCGCACATGAAGCTAGCTCAATTTTCTATATTGTGATAAAATTTGAGACAAAACTAGATACGTCAAAGCGTACAAGTAATTTAATCTTTCCCAAACTTCGTGATGACATACCTTATGCTTCACTTATAAGTCGTTACTCAATGAGCACAAATGATCAGTTTAGAATGATCATTTTGACGGGGCGATCAACTTGACATTTCCGCACTAAATCATCCGTAGCTTTAGATTTAGAACTTAGAATGACACGAATACAGTGACTACGTTAACCTAAATAAAATTTCAAAATTTTGACAAAATTTGAGACAGATATAGAGACAACAAATCATCCAAGTAATCCAATCTATCCAAACTCTTTGATGCCATGCATTATGCTTCATTTATAAGCCTTTACTTAATGAGCACCAATGATCAGTTTAGAATGATCACTTTAACTGGCCAAAAAACTTGACATGTCCACACGGAATCGTCCGTAACTTTTGATTTAGAGCTCGGAATAAAACGAATCCAATGGTCACGTTAAGCTAACCCACTTATCTATATTTTAACAAAATTTGAGACAGAAATAGAGACGACAAAGCGTCCAAGTAATCCAATCTATCCAAACTGGTTGATGCCATGCAATATGCTTCATTTATAAGCCTTAGTTGAATTAGCACCAAAGATCAGTTTAGAATGCTCACTTTAACTAGCCACTCAACTTGACATGTCCACACTAAATCGTCCGTAAGTTTTGATTTAGAGCTCCGAATGACACGAATCCAATGCACACATTAAGCTAGCACAATTTTCTATATTATAACGAAATTTGAGACAGAAATAGACACGACAAAGCCTACAAGTAATCCAATCTATCAAAAACTGTGTGATGTCATGCATTATGTTTTATTTATAAGCCTTTACTCAATGAGCACCAATGATAAGTTTGAATATTCATATTAACTGGCCGATCAACTTGACATTTCCACACTAAATCGTCCGTAATTTTTTTATTTTGAGCTCAAAATGACACGAATCCAATGCCCACGTTAAGCTTGCTAAATTTTCTTTATTTTGAAAAAATTTGTGACAGAAATAGAGGCGACAAAGCGTCCAAGTAATCTAATCTATCTCAAGTTGCTTGATGTCATGCTTTATGCTCCATTTGTAAGACTTTACTTAATGAGCACCAATGATCAGTTTAGAATGATCACTTTAGCTAGCCGATCAACCAGACATGTCCGCAGCCAATTGTCCGTAACTTTTGAGTTAGAGCTCAAAAACACACAAATCCAATGCACACGTTAAGCTAGCTCAATTTTCTATATTTTTATAAAATTTGAGATAGAAATAGAGATGGAAAAGCGTCAAAAAAATCCAATCTATCCAAAACTGTGTGATGCCATGCATTATGCTTCATTTATAAGCCTTTACTCAATGAGCACCAATGAATCAGTTTCAAAAAAATCATATTAATTGGCCGATAAACTTGACATGTCCGCACTAAATCGTCCGTAACTTTTATTTTGATCTCAGAATGACACGAATACAGTGCCAATGTTAAGCTAGATTAATTTTCTATATTTTGACAAAATTAGAGTCGGAAGTATAGACGACAAAGCGTCCAAGTAATCCAATCTATCCCAAACTGTGTGATGCCATGTATTGTTCTTGATTTATACGCGTTTACTCAATGAGCACCAATGATCAGTTTAGAATAATCATATTAACTGGCCGATCAACATAACACATGGCCGCAATAAATCGTCCATATCTTTTTATTTCGAGCTCATAATGACATGAATCCAATGCATATGTTAAGCTACCCAAATTTTCTATATTTTGAAAAAATTTGAGACCGAAATAGAGATGTCAAAGCATCCAAGTAATCCAATCTATCCAAACTCCTTGATGCCATGCGTTATGCTTAATTTATAAGCCTTTAATTAATTAGAATCAATGATCAGTTTATAATGATCACTTTAACTAGCCAATCAACTTGAAATGTCTACACCAAATCGTTCGTAACTTTTGATTTAGAGCTCAAAATGACACGAATACAATGCCCACATTAAGCAAGCTCAATTCTCGATATTATGACAACATTTGAGACAGAAATAGATTACTGTCTGTCTATTGAGTAAAGACTTATCAATGAAACATAATGAATGACATCACGCAGTTTTAGCTAGATCGGATTACTGGAACATTTTTTCATAACTATATTGGTATCAAATTTTGCCATGATATAGAAAATTGAGCTACCTTAACGTAGGCATTGGATTCGTGTTATTCTGAGCTCTAAATCAAAAGTTACAGACGATTTAGTGTGCATGTCAAGTTAATCGCCTAGTTAAAGTGATCATTCTAATGTGATCATTACTACTCGTTAAGTAAACGCATATAAATGAAGCATAAAGCTTGGCATCACGCAGTTTTGGATAAAGTGGATTACTTTGACACTTGTCGTATCTAGTTCTGTCTCAAATTTTTTCACAATATAAAAAATTGAGCTAGCTTAACGTTGGCATTGGATTTGTGTAATTCTGAGCTCTAAATCAAAAGTAACGGACGATTTAGTGCAGGCATATCAAGTTGATCGGGCAGTTAAAGTGATCATTCTAAACTGATAATTGGTGCTCATTGAGTAAATGCTTATAAACGAAGCATAATGCATGACATCACGCAGTTTGGGATAGATTGGATTACTTAGACGCTTTGTTGTATCTACTTCTGTCTCGAATTTTGTCACAATATAGAAAATTGAGCTAGCTTAACGTGGGCATTGTTTTAATGTCATTATGAGTTCTAAATCAAAAGTTAGGAACGATTTAGTGTGGATATGTCAAGTTGATCGGCCAGTTAAAGTGATCATTCTAAACTGATCATTGGTGCACATTGATTAAAGGTTTATAAATGAAGCATAATGCATGACATCACGCAGTTCAGGATAGATTGGATTACTTGGATGCTTTGTCGTATCAATTTCTGTCTCAATATAGAAAATTGAGATAGATTAACGTGGGCATTGGATTCGTATCAGTTTTAGCTCTAAATCATAATTTACGAACGATTTAATGCAGAAATGTCAAGTTGATAGGGCTGTTAAAGTGATCATTCTAAACTGATTATTGATGCTCATGGAGTAAAGGCTTATAAATGAAGAATAATGCAGGGCATCACGCAGTTTTAGCAAGATTGGATTATTGGAATGCTTTATCATATATATTTCTGTCTCAAAATTTGTCACAATATAGAAATTTGAGCTACCATAACGTGGGCATTGGATTCATGTTATTCCGTGCTCTCAATCAAAAGTTACGGACGATTTAGTGCGGAAATGTCAAGTTGATTGCCTAGTTAAAGTGATCATTCCAAACTGATCATTGGTACTCATTAAGTAAATGCTTATAAATGAAGCATAAACCATGGCATCACGCAGTTTGCGATAGAGTGGATTACTTGGACACTTTGTCGTATCTATTTCTATCTCAAATTTTGTCTCAATATAGAAAATTGAGCTAGCTTAACGTGAGCATTGGATTCGTGTCAGTTTAAGCAGTAAATCATAAGTTACAGACAATTTAATGCAGAAATATCAAATTGATCGGGCTGTTAAAGTGATCTTTCTAAACTTATCACTGCTGCTCATTGAGTAAAGGCTTATAAATGAATTATAATGCATGACATCACACAATTTTAGATAGATTGGACTACTTGAACACTTTTTCATATCTATTTCTGTCTCAAATATTTTCACAATATAGAAAATTGAGCTACCTTAATGCGGGCATTGGATTCGTGTTATTTTGAGCTCTAAATCAAAAGATCAGACGATTTAGTGCGCCTGTCAAGTTGATCGCCTAGTTAAAATGATCATTCTAAACTGATCATTGCTACTCATTAAGTAAACGCATATAAATGAAGCATAAAGCTGGGCATCACGCAGTTTGGGATAGAGTGGATTACATTACGCTTTGTCGTATCTAGTTCTGTCTAAAATTTGTTCACAATATAAAAAATTGAGCTAGCTTAACGTGGGCATAGGATTCGTGTCATTATGAGCTATAAATCAAAAGTTATGGACGATTTAGTGTGGGCATATCAAGTTGATCGGCTAGTTACAGTGATCGTTCTAATTAGATCATTGGTGCATATTGAATAAAGGCTTATAAATGAAACATAATGCATGACATCACGCAGTTCAGGATAGGTTGGATTTCTTGGACGCTTTGTCGTATTTATTTCTGTCTCAATTTTTGTCTCAGTATAGAAAATCGAGCTAACTTAACTTGAGCACTGGATTCATGTCATTTTTAGCTGTAAATCATCAGTTACGGATGATTTAATGTTGAAATGTCATGTTGATAGGGCAGTTAAAGTGATCATTCTAAACTGATCATTGGTGCTCATTGAGTAAAGGCTTATAAATGAATCATAATGCATGACATCACGCATTTTTAGCTAGATTGGATTACTAGAACACTTTTTCATATCTATTTCTGTTTCAAATTTTGTCCCAATATAGAAAATTTATCTACCTTAATGTGGGTACCGGATTCGTGTTATTCTGAGTTCTAAATCAAAAGTTATGGACGATTTAGTTCACATGTCAAGTTGATCGCCTAGTTAAAGTGATCATTTTAAACTGATCATTGGTACTCATTAAGTAAATGCGTATAAATGAAGCATAAAGCATGGCATCACGCAGTTTGAGATAGAGTGGATTTCTTGGACGCTTTGTCGTATTTAGTTTTGTCTCAAATTTTTTCACAATATAAAAATTGAGCTAGATTAACGTGGGCATTGGATTCGTATCAGTTTTAGCTCTAAATCATAAGTTACAGACGATTTAATGTGGAAATTTCAAGTTGATCGGGCAGTTAAAGTGATCATTCTAAACTGATCATTGGTGCTCATTGAGTAATGGCTTATTTATGAAGCATAATGAATGGCATCACGCAGTTTTAGATAGATTGGATTACTTGAATGCTTTTTCATATATATTTCTATCTCAAATTTTGTCACAATATAGAAAATTGAGCTACATTAACGTGGGCATTGGATTCGTGTTGGTCAGAGATGTAAAACAAAAGTTACGCACGATTTAGTGCGGATATGTCACATTGATCTTCTACTTAAAGTGATCATTCTAAACTGATCATTGGTACTCGTTAAGTAAACACTAATAAATGAAGCATAAATCATGGCATAACGCTGTTTGGGATAGAGTGGATTACTTGGTCGTATCTATTTCTGTCTCAAATTTTGTCTCAATATAGAAAATTGAGCTAGCTTAACGTGGGCATTGGATGCGTGTTAGTTTAAACTAGGAATCAAAAGTTATGGACGATTTAATGCACAAATTTCAAGTTGATCGGGCAAATAAAGTTATCATTCTAAACTGATCATTGGTGTTCATTGAGTAATGGCTTATAAATGAATCATAATGCATGACATCACACAGTTTTAGCTAGACTGGCTTACTTGAATGCTATTTGATATCTATTTGTTTCTCAAATTTTGTCACAATATAGAAAATTTAGCTACCTTAACGTGGGCATTGGAATCTTGATATTCCCAACTCTCAATCAAAATATACGGACGATTTAATGTGAATATCAAGTTGATCGCCTAGTTCCAGTGATCATTCTAAACTGATCATTGGTACTCGTTAAGTAAACGCTTCTAAATGAAGCATAAAGCATGGCATCATGCAGTTTTGGATAGAGTGGATTACTTGGACGCTTTGTTGTATCTAGTTCTGTCTAAATGTTTTTCAAATTATAGAAAATTGAGCTAGATTAATGTGGGCATTGGATTCGTGTCATTCTGAACTCTAAATCAAAAGTTACGGATGATTTAGTGCGGGCATATCAAGTTGATGGGCCAGTTAAAGTGATCATTCTAAGCTGATCATTGGTGCTCATTGAGTAAAGGCTTATAAATGAAGCATGATGCATGACAACACGCAGTTTGGGATAGATTGGATTACTTGGACGCTTTGTCGTATCTACTTCTGTCTCAAAAATTTTCAGAATATAGAAAATTGAGCTAGCTTAACGTGGGCATTAGATTCAAGTCATTCTGAGCTCTAAATCAAAAGTTAAGAACAATTTAGTGTGGATATGTCAAGTTGATCGGCCAGTTAAAGTGATCATTCTAAACTGATCATTGGTACTCGTTAAGTAAACGCTTATAAATGAAGCATAAAGCATGGCATCACACTATTTGGGATAGAGTGGATTACTTGGTCGTATCTATTTCTGTCTCAAATTTTATCTCAATATAGAAAATTGAGATAGCTTAACGTGGGCATCGGATTCGTGTCAGTTTAAGCTGTAAATCATAAGTTACGGACGATTTAATGCGGAAATTTCAAGTTGATTTTGCAATTAAAGTGATCATTCTAAACCGATCATTGGTGCTCATTGAGTAAAGGCTTATCATAATGCATTCCACCACGCTGTTTTAGCTATACTGGATTAGTTGAACACTTTTTCATATATATTGTTTTCTCAAATTTTGTCACAATATATAAAATTGAGCTACATTAACGTGGGCATTGGATTCGTGATATTCTGAGCCCTAAACCAAAAGTTACGGACGATTTAGTGCGCATGTCAAGTTGATCGCCTAATTAAAGTGATCATTCTAAACTAATCATTGGTACTCGTTAAGTAAACGCTTATAAATGAAGCATAAAGCATGGCATCACGCAGTTTAGGATAGAGTGGATTACTTCGACGCTTTTTCGTATCTAGTTCTACCTCAAAAATTTTCAAAATATAAAAAATTGAGCTAGCTTAACGTGGGCATTGGATTCGTGTTATTCTGAGCTTTAAATAAAAATTTACAGACGATTTAGTGCGGGGATATCGTGTTGATCGCCTAGTTAAATTGATCATTCTAAACTGATCATTGGTGCTCATTGACTAAAGGCTTATTAATAAATCATAATGCATGGCATCACGCAGTTTTGGCTAGATTGGATTATTTGAACACTTTTTCATATCGATTTCTATCTCAAATTTTGTCACAATATAGAAAATCGAGCTAGCTTAACGTGGGCATTGGATTTGTGTCAATTTTAGGTCTAAATCATAAGTTACGGATGATTTAATATGGACATGTCAAGTTGATCGGGAAGTGAAAGTGATCATTCTAAACGTATCATTGGTGTTCATTGACTAAAGGCTTATAAATGAAGCATAATGCATGGCTTCACGCAGTTCGGGACAGATTAGATTACATGGACCCTTTGTCTTATCTATTTCTGCCTCAAAGTTTGTCAAAATATAGAAAATTGAGTTTGCTTAATGTGGGAATTAGATTCGTGTCATTCTGAGCTTTAGATAAAAAGTTATAGGTGATTTAGCGCGGACATGTGAAGTTGATCGGCAAGTTAAAATGATTATTCTAAACTGATCAATGGTGATCGTTGAGTAAAGGCTTATAAATGAAAGGTAATGAATGAAATCACACTGTCCGGGATAGATTGGATTACTTGGACACTTTGTCCTATCTATTATTGTCTCAAATTTTGTCACAATATAGAAATGTAGATAGCTTAACGTGGGCATTGTATTTGTGTCATTCTGAGCTCTAAATCAAAAGTTACAGATGATTTAGTGCGTACATGTCAAGTTGATCGCCTAGTTAAAGTGATCATTCTAAACTGATCATTGGTGCTTATTGAGTAAAGGCTTATAACTGAAGCATAATGCATTGCATCACACAGTTCAGATAGATTGGATTACATGGATGATTTGTCTTATCTATTTGTATCTCAAATTTTGTCAAAATATAGAAAATTAAGATATCTTAACGTGGGGATTAGATTCATGTCATTCTAAGTTCTAAATCAAAAGTTACAGGCGATTTAGTGCGGACATGTCAAGTTGATCGCATAGTTAAAATGATCATTCTAAACTGATCATTGGTGCTCATTGAGTAAAGGCTTATAAATGAATCACAATGCAAGACATCATGCAGTTTTAGCTAGATTGGATTACTTGAACACTTTTCATATCTATTTATGTCTCAAATTTTGTCACAATATAGAAAACTGAGCTATCTTAGCATGAGCATTGGATTCGTGTTATTCGGAGCTCTAAATCAAAAGTTACGGACGATTTAGTGTGCATGTCAAGTTGATCACCTAGTTAAAGTGATCATTCTAAACTGATCACTGGTACTCGTTAAGTAAACGCTTATAAATGAAGCATAAAGCATGGCATCACACAGTTTGGGATAGATTGGATTACTTGGACGCTTTGTGGTATCTAGTTATGTCTCAAATATTTTCACAATAAAAAAAATTGAGCTAGCGTAATGTGGGCATTGGATTCGTGTTATTCCGAGCTCTAAGACAAAAGTTATGGACAACTTAGTGCGGGCATATCAAGTTGATCAGCCAGGTAAAGTGATCATTCTAAACTGATCATTGGTGCTCATTGAGTAAAGGCTTATAGATGAAGCATAATGCGTGAAATTACGCAGTTTGGGATAGATTGGATTACTTGGACGCATTGTCATATCTATTTCTGTCTCAAATTTTGTCACAATATAGAAAACTGAGCTAGCCTAATGTGGGCATTGGATTCATATCAGTTTTAGCTCTAAATCATTAGTTACAGACGATTTAATGCATAAATGTCAAGTTGATCGGGCAGTTAAAGTGATCATTCTAAACTGATTATTGGTGCTCTTTGAGTAAATGCTTATTTATAAAGCATAATGAATGGCATCACGCAGTTTTAGCTAGATTGAATTAGTTGAACGCTTTTTCATATATATTTCTGTTTCAAATTTTGTCACAATATCGAAAATTGAGCTACCTTAACGTGGGCATTGGATTCGTGTTATTCAGAGCTCTAAATCAAAAGTTACGCACGATTTAGTGCGGATATGTCAAGTTGATCGCCTACTTAAAGTGATCATTCTAAACTGATCATTGGTACTTGTTAAGTAAACACTAATAAATGTAGCATAAATCACGGCATCACGCTGTTTGGGATAGAGTGGATTACTTGGTTGTATCCATTTCTGTCTCAACTTTTGTCTCAATATAGAAAATTGAGCTAGCTTAACATGGGCATTGGATTCGTGTCAGTTTAAGCTATAAATCATAAGTTACGGATGATTTAATACAGAAATTTCAAGTTCATCGGGCAAATAAAGTGATCATTCTAAACTGATCATTGGTGTTCATTGAGTAAAGGCTTATAAATGAATCATAATGCATGACATCACACAATTTTAGCTATACTGCATTACTTGAACGCTTTTTGATATCTATTTGTTTCTCAAATTTTGTCACAATATAGAAAATTGAGCTACCTTAACGTGGGTATTGGATTCTTGATATTCCCAACTCTCAATCAAAAGATATGGATGATTTAGTGCAAATGTCAAGTTGATCGCCTAGTTAAAGTGATCATTCTAAACTGATCATTGGTACTCGTTAAATAAACGCTTCTAAATGAAGCATAAACATGGCATCACGTAGTTTGGGATAGAGTGGATTACTTGGACGCTTTGTCGTATCTAGTTCTGTCTAAACTTTTTTCAATCTATAGAAAATTGAGCTACATTAACGTGGGCATTGGATTCGTGTCATTCTGAGCTCTAAATCAAAAGTTAAGGACGATTTAGTGCGGGCATATCAAGTTGATGGGCCAGTTAAAGTGATCATTCTAAACTGATCATTAGTGTTCATTGAGTAAAGGCTTATAAATGAAGCATGATGCATGACAACACACAGTTTGGGATAGATTGGATTACATGGATGCTTTGTCGTATCTACTTTTGTCTCAAATTTTGTCACAATATAGAAAATTGAACTAGCTTAACGTGGGCATTGGATTCATGTCATTCTGAGCTCTAAATCAAAAGTTAGGAACGATTTAGTGTGGATATGTCAATTTGATCGGCCAGTTAAAGTGATCATTCTAAACTGATCATTGGTACTCGTTAAGTAAACGCTTATAAATGAAGCATAAATCGTGGCATCACGCTGTTTGGGATAAAGTGGATTACTTGGTTGTATCTATTTCTGTCTCAAATTTTGTCTCAATATAAATAATTGAGCTAGCTTAACGTGGGCATTGGATTCGTGTTAGTTTAATCTGTAAATCATAAGTTACAGACGATTTAATACGGAAATTTCAAGTTGATCGGGGAGTTAAAGTGATCATTCTAAACTGATCATTGGTGCTCATTGAGTAAAGGCTTATAAATGAATCATAATGCATGCCACCACATAGTTTTAGCTATACTAGATTACTTGAACACTTTTTCATATCTATTTGTTTCTCAAATTTTGTCACAATATAGAAAATTGATCTACATTAACGTGGGCATTGGATTCGTGATATTCTAAGCCCTAAATCAAAAGTTACGGACGATTTAGTGCGCATGTCAAGTTGATCTCCTAATTAAAGTCATCATTCTAAACTAATCATTGGTACTCGTTAAGTAAACGCTTAGAAATGAAGCATAAAGCATGGCATCACGCAGTCTGGGATAGAGTGGATTACTTGGACGCTTTGTCGTATCTAGTTCAACCTCAAATTTTTTAAAATATAAAACTTTGAGCTAGCTTAACGTGGGCACTAGATTCGTGTTATTCTGAGCTTTAAATAAAAAGTTACACACGATTTAGTGCGGGCATATCGAGTTGATCGCCTACTTAAAGTGATCATTCTAAACTGATCATTTGTGCTCATTGCTAAAGGCTTATAAATAAATCATAATGCATGGCATCACACAGTTTTGGCTAGATTGGATTACTTGAACACTTTTTCATATCGAGTTCTATCTCAAATTTTGTCACAATATAGAAAATCGAGCTAGCTTAACGTGGGCATTGGATTTGTGCCAATTTTAGGTCTAAATCATAAGTTACGGATGATTTAATGCGGACATGTCAAGTTGATCAGGCTGTTAAAGTGATCATTCTAAACTTATCATTGGTGCTCATTGACTAAAGGCTTATCAATGAAGCATAATGCATGGCTTCACGCAGTTCGGGACAGATTAGATTACATGGACGCTTTGTCTTATCTATTTCTGTCTCAAATTTTGTCAACATATAGAAAATTGAGATTGCTTAACGTGGGAATTAGATTTGTGTCATTCTGATAGATCAAAAGTTACAGGTGATTTAGTGCGGACATGTGAAGTGCATCGTCCAGTTAAAGTGATCATTCTAAACTGATCAATGGTGATCGTTGAGTAAAGGCTTATAAATGAAAGGTAATGAATGATATCACACTGTTTGGGATAGATTGGATTACTTGGACGCTTTTCGTATCTATTATTGTCTAAAATTTTGTCACAATATAGAAATTTAGATAGCTTAACGTGGGCATTGGATTTGTGTCATTCTGAGCTCTAAATCAAAAGTTATAGACGATTTAGTTTGGACATGTCAAGTTGATCGCCTAGTTAAAGTGATCATTCTAAACTGATCATTGGTGCTTATTGAGTAAAGGCGTATAACTGAAGCATAATGCATTGCATCACACAGTTCAGGATAGATTGGATTACATGGACCATTTGTCTTATCTATTTGTATCTCAAATTTTGTCAAAATATAGAAAATTGGGATAGCTTAACGTGGGGTTGAAATTCATGTCATTCTGAGTTCTAAATCAAAAGTTATTGGCGATTTAATGCGGACATGTCAAGTTGATCGCCTAGTTAAAATGATCATTCTAAACTGATCATTGGTGCTCATTGCGTAAAGGCTTATAAATGAATCATAATGCAAGACATCATGCAGTTTTAGCTAGATTGGATTATTTGAACACTTTTTCATATCTATTTATGCCTCAAATTTTGTCACAATATAGAAAATTGAGCTACCTTAGCGTGGGAATTAGATTCGTGTTATTCGGAGCTCTAAATCACAAGTTACGGACGATTTAATGCGGAAATTTCAAGTTGATCGGGCAGTTAAAGTGATCATTCTTAACTGATCATTCGTGCTCATTGAGTAAAGGCTTATAAATGAATCGTAATGCATGCCACCACACAGTTTTAGATATATTGGATTACTTGAACACTTTTTCATATATATTTGTTTCTCAAATTTTGTCACAATATAGAAAATTGAGCTACATTAACGTGGGCATAGGATTCCTGATATTCTGAGCCCTAAATCAAAAGTTACGGACGATTTAGTGCGTATGTCAAGTTGATCGCCTAATTAAAGTGATCATTCTAAACTGATCATTGGTACTCGTTAAGTAAACGCTTATAAATGAAGCATAAAGCATGGCATCATGCAATTTGGGATAGACTGGATTACTTGGACACTTTGTCGTATCTAGTTCTACCTCAAATTTTTTCAAAATATAAAAAATTGAGCTAGCTTAATGTGGGCATTGGATTCGTGTTATTCTGAGCTTCAAATAAAAAGTTACACACGATTTAGTGCGGGCATATCAAGTCGATCGCCTAGTTAAAGTGATCTTTCTAAACCTATCATTGGTGCTCATTGACTAAAGGGTTATAAATAAATCATAAAGCAAGGCATCACGCAGTTTTGCATAGATTGGATTACTTGAACACTTTTCATATCGATTTTTGTCTCAAATTTTATCACAATATAGAAAATCCAGCTAGCTTAATGTGGGCATTGGATTCGTGTCAATTTTTTAGGTTTAAATCATAAGCTACGGATGATTTAATGCGGACATGTCAAGTTTATCGGGCAGTCAATGTGATCATTCTAAACTTATCATTCGTGCTCATTGAATAAACGCTTATAAATGAAGCATACTGCATGGCTTCACGTAGTTCGGGATAGATTAGATTACATGGACGCTTTGTCTTATCTATTTCTGTCTCAAATTTTGTCAAAATATAGAAACTTCAGCTTGCTTAACGTGGGCATTAGATTCGTGCATTCTGAGTTCTAAATCAAAAGTTACAGGTGATTTAGTGCGGACATGTGAAGTTGATTGGCCAGTTAAAGTGATCATTTTAAACTGATCAATGGTGATCGTTGAGTAAAGGCTTATAAATGAAAGATAATGCATGATATCACACTGTTCGGGATATATTGGATTACTTGGACGTTTAGTCATATCTATTATTGTCTCCAATTTTGTCACAATATAGAAATTGAGATAGCTTAACGTGGGCATTGGATTTGTGTCATTCTGAGCTCTAAATCAAAAGTTACAGTTGATTTAGTGTGGACATGTCAAGTTGATCGCCTAGTTAAAGTGATCATTCTAAACTGATCATTGGTGCTTATTGAGTAAAGGCTAATAAATGAAGCATAATGCAATGCATCATGCATTTCAGGATAGATTGGATTACATGGACGCTTTGTCTTATCTATTTCTGACTCAAATTTTGTCAAAATATATAAACTTCAGCTTGCTTAACGTGGGCATTAGGTTCGTGTCATTCTGAGGCCTAAATCAAAAGTTACAGGTGATTTAGTGCGGACATGTGAAGTTGATCGGCCAGTTAAAGTGATCATTTTAAACTGATCAACGGTGATCGTTCAGTAAAGGCTTATAAATGAAAGATAATGAATGATATCACATTGTTCGGGATATATTGGATTACTTGGATGCTTTGTCGTGTCTATTATTGTCTCAAATTTTATCACAATATAGAAATTGAGATAGCTTAACATGGACATTGGATTTGTGTCATTCTGAGCTCTAAATCAAAAGTTACAGACGATTTAGTGCGGACATGTCATGTTGATCGCCTAGTTAAAGTGATCATTCAACTGATCATTGGTGCTTATTTAGTAAAGGCTTATAAATGAAGCATAATGCATTGCATCATGCAGTTCAGGATAGATTGGATTACATGGACGCTTTGTCTTATCTATTTCTGTCTTAAATTTTCTCAAAATATAGATACTTCAGCTTGCTTAACGAGGGCATTAGATTCGTGTCATTCTGAGCTCTAAATCAAAAGTTATAGGTGATTTTGTGCGGACATGTGAAGTTGATCGGCCAGTTAAAGTGATCATTTTAAACTGATCAATGGTGATCATTGAGAAAAGGCTTATAAATGAAAGATAATGCATGATATCATACTGTTTGGGATATATTAGATTACTTGAACGCTTTGTCGTATCTATTATTGTCTCAAATTTTGTCACAATATAGAAATTGAGATAGCTTAACGTGGGCATTGGATTTGTGTCATTCTGAGCTCTAAATCAAAAGTTACAGACGATTTAGTGCGGACATGTCAAGTTGATCACCTAGTTAAAGTGATTATTCTAAACTGATCATTGGTGCTTATTGAGTAGAGGCTTATAAATGAAGCATAATGAATTGCATCCTGCAGTTCAGGATAGGTTAGATTACATGGACGCTTTGTTTTATCTATTTGTATCTCAAATTTTGTCAAAATATAGAAAATTGAGATAGGTTAACGTGGTCATTAAATTCGTGTCATTCTGAATTCTAAATCAAAAGTTACAGGCGATTTAGTGCAGACATGTCAAGTTGATCATATAATTAAAATGATCATTCTAAACTCATCATTGGTACTCATTAAATAAATGCTTACAAATGAAACATAATGCATGGCATCACGTAGTTTTGGCTATATTAGATTTCTTGAACACTTTTTCGTATCTATTTCGGTCTCTAATTTTGTCCTAATATAGAAATTGAGCTAGCTTAACGTGGGCATTGGATTTGTGTCATTTTGAGCTCTAAATCAAAAGTTACAGTCGATTTAATGCGAACATGTCAAGTTGATCGCCTAGCTAATGTGATCATTCTAAACTGATCTTTGGTGCTCATTGTGTAAACGCTTATAAGTGAAGTAAAATGCATGGCATCACGCAGTCTAAGATAGATTGGATTATGTAGACGCTTTGTCTTATCTATTTCTGTCTCAAATTTTGTCAAAAAATAGAAAATTGAGCTAGATTAACGTGGGTGTTAGATTTGTGTCATTCTGAGCTTTAAATCAAATGTTATAGTCAATTTAGTGCGGACATGTGGAGTTGATCGGCCAGTTAAAGTGATCATTCTAAACTGATCATTTGTGCTCGTTGAGTAAAGGCTTATAAATAAAGGATAATTCATGATATCACGTAGTTCGGGATAGATTGGATTTCTTGGACGCTTTGTCGTTTCTATTTTTCTCTCAAATTTTGTCACAATATAAAAAATTGAGATCGCTTAACGTGGGCATTGGATTCGTGTTATTTTGAGCTCTAAATCAAAATTTGTAGACATTTTACTTGGAGGACTTGTGGAGTTGATCATCCAGTTAAATTGATCATTCTAAACTGATCATTGGTGCTCATTGATTAAAGGCTTATAAATGAAGTATAATGCATGATATCACGTAGTTTTGGAAAGATTTGATTACTTGGAGGACTTGTTGAAGCAATTTTAGGCTACAAATTTATCACAATATAACAAAAATTGAGCTAGCTTATCGTGGGCATTGGATTCGTGTCAGTCTGAGCTCTAAATCAAAAGTTACGGACGATTTAGTGCGAATGTCAAGTTGATCGCCTAGTCAAAGTGATCATTCTAAACTGATCATTGGTACTCGTTAAGTAAACGCTTCTAAGTGAAGCATAAAGCATGACATCACGCAGTTTGGGATAGAGTGGATTACTTGGACGCTTTGTCGTATCTAGTTCTGTCTCAAATTTTTTCAAAACATAGAAAATTGAGCTAGCTTAACGTGAACATTGCATTCGTGTCATTCGGAGCTCTAAATCAAAAGTTAAGGATGATTTAGTGCGGGCATATCAATTTGATGGGCCAGTTAAAGTGATCAATCTAAACTGATCATTGGTGCTCATAAAGGCTTATAAATGAAGCATGATGCATGACAACATGCAGTTTGGGATAGATTGGATAAGTTGGACGCTTTGTCGTATCTATTTCTGTTTCATATTTTGTCACAATATAGAAAATTGAGCTAGCTTAACGTGGGCATTGGATTAAAGTGATCATTCTAAACTTATCATTGGTGCTCATTGACTAAAGGCTTATAAATGAAGCATAATGCATGGCTTCACGCAGTTCGGGACAGATTAGATTACATGGACGCTTTGTCTTATCGATTTCGGTCTCAAATTTTGTCAAAATATAGAAAATTGAGCTTGCTTAACGTGGGCATTAGATTCGTGTCATTCCTAGCTCTAGATCAAAAGTTACAGGTCATTTAGTGCGGACATATGAAATTGATCGCCAAGTTAATGTGATCATTCTAAACTGATCAATGGTGATCATTGAGTAAAGGCTTATGAATGAAAGGTAATGAATGATATCACACTGTTCGGGATATATTGGATTACTTGGACGCTTTGTAGTATCTATTACTGTCTTAAATTTTGTCACAATATATAAATTGAGATAGCTTAACGTGGGCATTGGATTTGTGTCATTCTGAGGTCTAAATAAAAAGTTACAAACGATTTAGTGCGGACATGTCAAGTTGATCGCCTAGTTAAAGTGATCATTCTAAACTGATCATTGGTGCTTATGGAGTAAGGCTTATAAATGAATCATAATGCATTTCATAACGCAGTTCAGGATAGTTTGGATTACATGGACGCTTTGTCTAATGTATTTGTATCTCAAATTTTGTCAAAACATAGAAAATTGAGATAGCTTAACGTGGGCATTAGATTCATGTCATTCTGAGTTCTACATCAAAAGTTATAGTCGATTTAGTGCGGACATGTCAAGTTGATCGCCTAGTTAAAATGGTCATTTTAAACTGATGATTGGTACTCATTAAATAAATGCTTAAAAATGAAACATAATGCATGGCATCACGCAGTTTTGGCTATATTGGATTTCTTGAACACTTTCTTGTATCTATTTCTGTCTCGAATTTGTCACTATATAGAAATTGAACTAGCTTAACGTGGGCATTGGATTTGTGTCATTCTCAGCTCTAAATCAAAAGTTATAGACGTTTAGTGCGGACATGTCAAGTTCATCGCCTAGTTAAAGTGATCATTCTAAACTGATCATTAGTGCTTATTGAGTAAAGGCTTACAAATGAAGCATAATGCATTGCATCACGCAGTTCAGGAGAGATTGCATTACATTGACGCTTTGTCTTATCAATTTGTATCTCAAATTATGTCAAAATATAGAAAATTGAGATAGCTTAACGGGGATTAGATTCATGTCATTCTGAATTCTAAATCAAAAGTTACAGGCGATTTAGTGCGGACATGTCAAGTCGATCGCCTAGTTAAAATGATCATTCTAAACTGATCATTGGCATTCATTAAATAAACGCTTAAAAATGAAACATAATGCATGGCATCACACAATTTTGGCTATATTGGATTTCTTGAACACTTTGTCGTATCTATTTCTGTCTGAAATTTTGTCAAAATATAGAAAATTGAGCTAGCTTAACGTGGGCATTAGATTTGTGTCATTCTGAGCTTTAAATTAAAAGTTATAGGCGATTTAGTGTGGACATGTGCAGTTGATCGGCCAGTTAAAGTGATCGTTCTAAACTAATCATTGGTGCTCATTGAGTAAGGGCTTTTAAATGAAGGATAATGCATGATATCACGTAGTTCGGGATAGATTGGATTACTTCAACGCTTTTTCATATCTATTTGTTTCTCAAATTTTGTCACAATATAGAAAATTGAGCTACCTTCACGTGGGCATTTGATTCGTAATATTCTGAGCCCTAAATCAAAAGTTACGGACAATTTAGTGCGCATGTCAAGTTGATCGCCTAGTTGAAGTGATCATTCTAAACTGATCATTTGTACTCGTTAAGTAAATGCTTATAAATGAAGCATAAAGCATGGCATCACGCAGTTTGGGATATAGTGGATTTGTTGGACGCTTTGTCCTATCTAGTTCTACCTCAAATTTTTTCAAAATATAAAAATTTAAGCTAGCTTAACGTGGGCATTGGATTCATGTTATTCTGAGCTTTAAATAAAAAGTTACAGATGATTTGCGGGCATATCAAGTTGATCGCGTAGTTAAAGTGATCATTCTAAACTGATCATTGGTGCTCATTGACTAAAGCCTTATAAATAAATCATAATGCATGGCATCACGCAGTTTTGGCTAGATTGGATTACTTGAACGCTTTTTCATATCGATTTCTGTCTCAAATTTTGTCACAATATAGAAAATCGAGCTTGCTTAACGTGGGCATTGGATTCGTGTCAATTTTTTATGTCTAAATCATAAGTTACGGATTATTTAATACGGACATGTCAAGGTTATCGGGCAATTAAAGTGATCATTCCAAACTTAGTGCTCATTGAGTAAAGGCTTATAAATGAAGCATAATTTATGGCTTCACGCAGTTCGGGATAGATTAGATTACATGGACGCTTTGTCTTATCTATTTCTGTCTCAAATTGTGTCAAAATATAGAAAATTAGGATTGCTTAACGTGGGCATTAGATTTGTGTCATTCTGGGCTCTAGATCAAAAGTTACAGGTTATTTAGTGCGGACATGTGAAGTTAATCGGCCAGTTAAAGTGATCATTCTAAACAGATCAATGGTGATCGTCGAGTAAAGGCTTATAAATAAAAGATAATGCATGATATCACACTTTTTGGTATATATTGGATTACATGGACGCTTTGTCGTATCTATTATTGTCTCAAATTTTTTCACAATATAGAAATTGAGATAGCTTAACGTGGGCATTGGAATTGTGTAATTCTGAGCTCTAAAACAAAAGTTACAGACGATTTAGTGCGGACATGTTAGTTGATCGCCTAGTTAAAGTGATCATTCTAAACTAATCATTGGTGCTTATTGCATAAAGGCTTATAAATGAAGCACAATGCATTGCATCACATAGTTCAGGATAGATTGAATTACATGGACGCTATGTGTTATCTATTTGTATCTCAAATTTAGTCAAAATATAGAAAATTGAGATAGGTTAACGTGGTAATGATTCGTGTCATTCTAAGTTCTAAATCAAAAGTTACTGGAAATTTAGTGCGGACATGTCAAGTTGATCGCCTAGTTAAAATGATCATTCTAGTCTGATCATTGGTACTCATTAAATAAACGCTTACAAATGAAACATAATGCATGGCATCACGCAGTTTTTGCTACATTGGATTTCTTGAACACTTTTTCATATCTATTTCGGTCTCGAATTTTATCACAATATAGAAATTGAGCTAGCTTAACATGGGCATTGGATTTGTGTCATTTTGAGCTCTAAATCAAACCCTTTAGTGAGAACATGTCAAGTTGATCGCCTAGTTAATGTGATCATTCTAAACTTATCTTTGGTGCTCATTGAGTAAACGCTTATAAATGAATTATAATGCATGGCATCACGCAGTTCAGGACAGATTAGATTATATAGACGCTTTGTCTTATCTATTTCTGTCTCAAATTTTTGGTCATAATTTAGAAATTTGAGCTAGCTTAACATGGGCATTAGATTTGTGTCATTCTGAGCTCTAAACCAAAAGTTATAGGCAATTTAGTGCAGACATGTGAAGTTGATCGACCAGTTAAAGTGATCATTCTAAACTGATCATTGGTGCTCATTGAGTAAGGGCTTTTAAATGGCTTTGTCGTATCTATTTTTGTCTCAAATTTTGTCACAATATAGAAAATTGAGCTAGCTTAACGTGGGCATTGGATTCGTGTTATTATGAGCTCTAAATCAAAATTTATAGACATTTTACTTGGAGGACTTGTGGAGTTGATCACCCAGTTAAATTGATCATTCTAAACTGATCATTGGTGCTCATTGATTAAAGGCTTATAAATGAAGCATAATGCATGATATCACGCAGTTTTGGAAAGATTTGAGTACTTGGAGGACTTGTTGAAGCAATTTTAGCCTTAAAAATTTATCACAATATAAAACAATTGAACTAGCTTATCTTGGGCATTAGATTTGTGTCAGTCTGAGATCTAAATCAAAAGTTACGGCCGATTTAGTGCGGACATGTAAAGTTGATCGGCCAGTTAAAGTGATCATTCTAAATTGATCATTGGTGCTCATTTGAGTAAAGGCATATAAATGAAGCATAATGCATGATATCCCACAGTTCGGGATAGATTGGATTACATGTATGCTTTGTCGTATCTATTTCTGTTTCAAATTTTGACACAATATAGTAATTGAGCTAGCTTAACATGGACATTGGATTCGTGTCATTCTGAGCTCTAAATCAAAAGTTACGGATGATTTAGTGCAGACATGTTAAGTTTATCGGCCAGTTAAAGTGATCATTTTAAACTGATAACTGGTGCTCATTGAGTACAGGCATATAAATGAAGCATAATGCATGACATCACTGAGTTTGAGATATATTGGATTACTTGGGCGCTTTGTCGTATCTATTTCTACCTCAAATTTCATCACAATATAGAAAATTGAGCTTGCTTAACATGGGCATTGGATTCGTGTTATAATGAGTTTTAAATCAAAAGTTACAGACGATTTAATGCAGACATGTCAAGTTGATCGCCTAGTTAAAGTGATCATTCTAAACTGATCATTGGTGCTCATTGAGAAAAGGATTATAAATAAATCATAATGCACGGCATCACGCAGTTTTGGGTAGATTGGATTACTTGAACACTTTTTCATATCGATTTAATCTCAAATGTTGTCACAATTTAGAAAATATAGCTAGCTTAACGTGGGCATTGGATTTGTGTCAAGTTTAGGTCTAAATCATAAGTTACAGATGATTAATGCGGACATGTCAAGTTGATCGGGCAGTTAAAGTGATCATTCTAAACTTATCATTGGTGCTAATTGAGTAAAGGCTTATAAATGAAGCATAATGCATGGCTTCACGCAGTTCGGGATAGATTAGATTACTGGACGCTTTGTCTTATCTAGTTCGGTCTCAAATTTTGTCAAATTATAGAAAATTGAGCTTGCTTAACGTGGCCATTAGATTTGTGTAATTCTGAGCTCTATATCAAAAGTTACAGGCGATTTAGTGCAGATATGTGAAGTTGATCGGCCAGTTAAAGTGATCATTCTAAACTGATCATTTGTGCTCATTTAGTATAGGCTTATAAATGAAGGATAATGCATGATATCACACTGTTCAGGATAGATTGGATTATTTGGACGCTTTGTCGTATCTATTATTTTCTGAAATTTTGTCAAAGTATAGAAATTGAGATAGCTTAACGAAGGCATTGGATTCGTGTCATGCTGAGCTCTAAATCAAAAGTTACGGACGATTTAGTGCGGACATGTCAAGTTGATCGGCCAGTTAAAGTGATAATTCTAAACTGATCATTAGTGCTCATTGAGTAAAGGCTTATAAATGAAGCATAATGCATGGAATCATGCAGTTTTAGCTAGATTGGATTCCTTGAACGTTTTTCATATCAACTGCTTTCTCAAGTTTTATCACAATATAAAACATTGAGCTAGTTTAACGTGGGCATTCGATTCGTATCATTTTGCGGTCTAAATTAAAGGTTACAGACGATTTAGTGCAGACATATCAAGTTGATCGGTCAGTTAAAATGATCATTCTTAACTGATTATTGGTGCTCATTGAGTAAAGGCTTGTGAATGAAGCATAATGCATGTCATCACGCACTTCGGGATAGATTGGATTAGTTGGACGCATTATCTTACCTATTTCTGTCTCTAATTTTGTCGCAATATAGAAAATTTATCTAGCCTAACGTGGGCATTAGATTTGTGTCATTTTGAGCTCTGAAATATAAGTTATGGAAGATTTAGTGTGGACATGTCAAGTTGTTCGGCCAGTTAAAGTGATCATTCTAAACTGATCATTGGTGCTCATTAATTAAACACTTATAAATGAAGCACAATGCATGGCATCACGCAGTTCGGGTTAGATTGGATTACATGGATGCTGTGTCATATCTATTTTTGTCTCATATTTTGTCAAAATATAGAAAATTGAGCTAGCTTAACGTGGGCATAAGATTTTTGTCATTTTGAGCTATAGATCAAAAGTTACAGGCGATTTATCGTGGATATGTGAAGTTGATCGGCCCGTTAAAGTGATCATTCTAAACTGATCATTGGTGCTTGTTGAGTAAGGGCTTTTAAAAGAAGCATAATGCATGATATCACGGAGCTCGGGATAGATTGGATTTCTTGGAAGATTTGTCGTATCTATTTTTGTCTCAAATTTTGTCACAATATAGAAAATTGAGTTAGCTTAACGTGGGCATTGGATTCGTGTTATTATGCGCTCTAAATCAAAATTTATAGACATTTTACTTGGAGGACTTGTGGAGTTGATAGCCCAGTTAAGTTGATCATTATAACCTAATCATTGGTGCTCATTGATTAAAGGCTTATAAATGGATTACTTGAACGCTTTTTCGTATCTATTTCTTTTTCAAATTTTATCACAATAAAGAAACTTGAGATAGCTTAACGTTTCCATTGGATTCGTGTCATTATGAGCTATAAATCAAAGGTTATGGACGATTTATTGCAGATATATCAAGTTGATCGCCTAGTTAAATCGATCATTCTAAACTGATCATTGGTGCTCACTAAATAAAGGCTTTCAAATGAAGCATAATGGCATGCCATCATGTAGATTTTGATAGAATTAGTTACTTAGATGACTTGTCGAAGCCATTTCAGTCCTAAATTTTATCGCAATATAAAAACTTGAGATAGCTTAACGTGGGCATTGAATTCGTGTCATTTGGAGCTCTAAATCAAAACCTACGAATGACTTTGTGCGGACATGTAAAGTTATTTGGTCAGTTAAATTGATCATTCTTAACTGATCATTGGTGCTCATTGAGTAAAGGCTTACAAAGGAAGCATAATGCATTGAATCACGTAGTTCGTGATAGATTGGGTTACATGGACGCTTTGTCATATCTATATTTGTCTCAAATTTTGTCAAAATATAGAAAATTGAGCTAGCTTAATGTGGCCATTGGATTCGTGTCCTTCTGAGTTCTAAATCAAAAGTTAGTACGATTTAGTGTGGACATATTAAGTTGATCGGCCAGTTAAAGTGATTATTCTAAACTAATCACTGGTGTTCATTAAGTAAATGCTTATAAATGAAGAAAGATGCATGGCATCACGCAGTTTTGGCTAGCTTGGATTTCTTGAACGTTTTTTGTATCTATTTCTGTCTCAAAATGTGTCAAAATATAGAAAACTGAGCTAGCTTAATGTGGGCATTGGATTCGTGTCATTGTGAGCTATAAATCAAAAGTTATGGACGATTTAGAGCACGCATGTCAAGTTGATCGTCCAGTTAAATTGATCATTCTAAAACTATAATCGAAGTTTTGGCTAGATTGGATTTTTTGAACGCTTTTTCGTATGTATTTCAATTTCAAATTTTGTCATAATATAGAAAATTTAACTAACTTAACATGGGCATTGGATTCGTATTATTCTAAGCTCTAAATCAAAACTTACAGACGATTTAGTGCGGACATGTCAAGTTCATCTGCCAATTAAAGTGATCATTCTAAATGGATCATTGGTGCTCATTGAGTAAAGGCTTATAAATGAAGCATAATGCATGGCATCACGCAGTTTTTGCTAGATTGGACTACTTGAAGACTTTTTCCTATCTATTTCTGTCTCAAGTTCTGTCACAATATTGAAATTTGAGGTAGCTTAACGTGGGCATTGGATTCGTGTCAGTTTGAGCTCTAAATCATAAGTTACGGACGGTTTAACCTGGACATGTCAGGTTGATCGGTCAGTTAAAGTAATCATTCTAAACTATCATTGGTACTGATTGAGTAAAGGCTTATAAATGAAGCATAATCATTGAATCACACAGTTCATGATAGATTGGATTATATGGACGCTTTTTGTATCTATTTCTATCTTAAACTTTGTCACAATATAGAAAATTGACCTAGCTTAACGTGGGCATTGGATTCGTGTCATTATGAGCTATAAATCAAAAGTTATGGACGATTTAGTGCGTACATGTCAAGTTGATATCCCAGTTAAATTGATCATTCTAAACTTATCATTGGTTCTAATTGAGTAAACGCTTATAAATGAAGCTCTATATAGAAAATTGAGGTAGCTTAACTTGGGCATTGGATTCGTGTCATTCAGAGCTATAAATTAAAAGCTATGGACAATCTAGTGCGGATATGTCAAGTTGATCGACGAGTTAAAATAATCTTTCTTAAGTGATCATTGGTGCTCATTGATTAAAAGCTTATAAATGAAGCATAATGCATGGCACAATGCAGTTTGGGATAGATTGGATTACTTGGACACTTTTTTGTCTCTATTTCTGTCTATAATTTTGCCAAATTATAGAAAATTGAGCTAGCTTAACGTGGGCATTGGATCCCTGTCATTCGGAGCTCTAAATCAAAAGTTCCGAACGACTTTGTGGGGACATGTAAAGTTTATCGGTCAGTTAAATTGATCATTCTTAACTGATCATTGGTGCTCATTGAGTAAAGGCTTATAAAGGAAGCATAATGCATGGCATCACGCAATTCGGGATAGATTAGATTACTTGGATGCTTTGTCGTATCTATTTATGTTTCAAATTTCGGCACAATATAAAACATTGAGCTTGCTTAACGTGGGCATTAGATTCGTGTCATTCTGAGCTCTAAATCAAAGTTTACGGACAATTGAGTGCGGATATGTCAAGTTGATCGCCCAATTAAAATGATCATTCTAAAGTGATCACTGGTTCTCATTAAGTAAACGCTTATATATGAAGCATAAATCATTGCATCACGCAGTTTGGCATAGATTCGATTACTTGGACGCTTTGTCGTATCTAGTTCTCTCTCAAATTTTGTCACAATATAAAAATTTGAGTGAGATTAATGTGGGCATTGGATTCGTGAAATTTTGAGCTCTAAATCAAAAGTTACAGACGATTAAATGCGGACATGTGAAGTTGATCGGCCAGTTAAATTGATCATTCTATACTGATCATTTGTGCTCATTGAATAAAGGCTTATAAATGAAGCATAATGCAAGGCATCACGCACTTCGGGATAGAGTGGATTACTTGGATGCTTTGTCATAACTATATCGTTCTCAAATTTTGTCACAATATAAAAAATTGAGTAAGCTTAACGTGGTCATTGGATTCGTGTCATTCTGAGCTCTAACTCAAAAGTTAGAGATGATTTAAAATGGACATATCAAGTTAATCGGCCAGTTAAAGTGATCATTCTAAATTGATCGCTGGTGCTCAATGAGTGAAGGCTTATACATGAAGAGTAATGCATAGCATCACGCAGTTTGATTACTTGGAGGACTTGTCGAAGATATTTTAGTCTTAAATTTTATTTCAATATAAAAATTGAACTATTTTAACGTGTGCATTGGATCCGTCTCATTCTTAGCTATAAATCAAAAGTTACGGACGATTTAGTGCAAAAATGTCAAGTTGATCAGCCAGTTAAATTGATTATTCTAAACTGAACATTGGTGCTCATTTAGTAAATGCTTATAAATGAAGCATAATGCATGACGTCACGTAGTTTTGATTACTTGGAGGACTTGTAGAAGCAATTTTAGTCCTAAATGTTATCACAATATAGAAAATTGAGCTACCTCAACGTGGTCATTGGATTCGTGTCATTTTGAGCTCGAAATCAAAAGTTACGGACGATTTAGTGCGGACATGTCAAGTTGAGCGGCAAGTTAAAATAATCATTCTAAACTGATCATTAGTGCTCATTGAGTAAAAGCAAATAAATGAAGAATAATGCATGGCATCACGCAGTTTGGGATATATTGGATTACTTGGATGCTTTTTCGTATGTATTTTTCCTCAAATTTTGTCATAATATTGAAAACTGAGCTAGATTAACGTGGGCATTGGATTCGTGTCATTCTGAGGTCTAAATCAAAAGTTACGGATGATTTAGTGCGACATGTCAAGTTGATCGGCAAATTAAAATGATCATAAATGAAGTATAAAGCATGGATAGATTGGATTACTTAGATGCTTTGTCGTCTCTATTTCTATTTCAAATTTTGTCACAATAAAGAAAATTGAGCTTGATTAAGGCGTTGGATTCGTCTGATTCTGAGAACTAAATCAAAAGTTACGTACGATATGGTGCTGATTTGTCAAGTTAATTGGCCAGTTAAGATGATTATTCTAAACTGATTAATGGTAGTGTTTGAGTAAAGGCATATTAATGAAACGTATAGAATGGCATCACACAGTTTGAGATAGATTGGATTACTTAGATGTTTTGTTGTCTCTATCTGCGTCTCAAATTTTGCAAAATATATAAAATTTAGCTAGCTTGGGCATTGAATTCGTGTCATTCTGAGCTCTAAATAAAAAGTTACATACAATTTAGTGCGGACATATCAAGTTGATCGGCCTGTTAAAGTGATCATTCTAAACCGATCATTGGTGCTTATTAAGTAAATGCTTATAAATGAAGCATAAAGCATGGCATCACGCAGTTTGGGATAGATTGGATTATTTGGACGCTTTGTTGTATCTATTTCTCTCTCAAATTTTACAAGATATAGAAAATTTAGTGCAGACATATCAACGTGGGCATTGGATTCGTGTCATTTTGAGCTCAAAATCAAAAGTTATGGACGATATTGTGTGGACATATCAAGTTGATCAGCCAGTAATATGATTATTCTAAACGGATAATTGGTGCTCATTGAGTAAAGGATTATAAATCAACCCACTACAAGAAAACTGCAAATTTGCGACTGCAATTTGCGACTACATACGTGGTCGCAAATATTGCGACCACATTTGCCATGGTTTAGCGACTAATTTGCGACTACGGAATAGTAGTCGCAAATTGGTCGCAAATATGTGACCAATAACTATGGTCGCAAATCAGTCGCAATATGCAACCAATTAGCGACTGAGATGGGACTGCCTTGAGACTGACCCTGGTAGTCGCTAATCAGTCGCAAAATAGCGACTGATTAGCGACTACATATGGAAAATCAGGTGGTAGTCTCTTATTGGTCGCTAAAACTGCGACCAATTTGTGACTACGGTATGTAGTGGCTCTACAGTCACAAAATGGTGGCAAAGTGCCACCATAAAAAACATGTGCGAGTTAGGTATAACGACATTTAAGCGACTACATAGCTATAGTCGCAAAGTAGTGGCAAGTCAGTGGCAAAGTAGTCGCAAAGTAGTCGCAAAGTAGTCGCAAAATGTTGTATATATATGCACCATCCCATTCTCTCATTTGCGAAATCAAAAGTAAAAAGTTTTGTATAACATGTGGGGAAATTATAACAATTCGAGAGATTGGATGTACAGAAGAATTGATAATGAAACAAGAAATATCTTGGCGGAATTTGCACAAGGCATGGAGCAGTTCATGAATTTTGCAAGTAGTCAACCTATAGCTCAAAGTAGTGGAGGTAAGTTTTTCTGTCCTTGTATTAATTGCAAAAATGATAAATTTATTCCGGGACGAAAAATATGGAGTCATCTATATAGTCGAGGGTTTATGCCAAATTATTATATTTGGTATAAACATGGAGAAGAGCTGAATGTTCAGTTAGGGACGAGTAGTACTAGTCGGGGTAATGTACCCAGAAATCAGGGACGTGATTGTAGTAGTGATGAAACAGTTGGTATATCCGGTAATAGATATGTTGAAATGGTGACAGATGCATTTCGTGAGACAACGACTGATGATCAGCATCAGTACTATAATCAGAACGAAGAAAATTATAATTCTAATTATGAAGAAGAACGGCATAATGAAGAAGCAGAAAAGTTTTACAACATGTTAGAAGCTGCAAAAAATCCATTGTATGATGGTTGTCATGAAGGGCACTCACAATTATCTTTAGCTGCTTGGTTTATGAACATCAAATCTGATTTTAATTTACCAAAAAAATGTATGGATTCTTGGGCAGAGCTATTTATAGAATATTTACCCGAAGAGAATCAGGCGACGGGTTCATATTATGAAACCGAAAAATTGATGCAAAATTTAGGCCTGCCGTTTTATACAATTGACGTGTGTGTTTAAAATTGTATGATATTCTGGAAAGAAGATGAGAAATGGGAAAAATGCAAATTTTGCGATTCCCCTCGGTATAAGCCAAGCGAGGGCAGGACGAGAATACCTTTCAGTCGTATGTGGTATTTACCTATAGGTGATAGACTTAAAAGAATGTATCAAAGCGAGAAAACCACAGAGGCAATGAGGTGGCACGTAGAGCATGAAGCAGAAGACGGAGAAATGAGTCATCCATCTGATGCTGCAGAGTGGAAAAATTTTCAATATTTACATCCTAGATTTGCTGCTGAATCTCGAAATGTTTATCTTGGCTTATGTACTGATGGGTTCAACCCATTTGGGATGTCTCGTAATCATTCATTATGGCCGGTGATTATCACTCCATATAATTTGCCACCGGAGATGTGTATGAAGAAAGAGTATTTGTTTCTAACTATTTTGAATTTGGGGCCAAATCATCCGCGTGCTAGTCTGGACATATTCCTACGACCTTTGATTGATGAGTTGAAAGAATTATGGTCTATCGGAGTTGATGCATACGATGTATCGCTGAACCAAAATTTCAATCTAAAAGCTGTGTTACTTTGGACGATAAGCCACTTTCCCGCTTATGGAATGTTATCAGGATGGACAACGCATGGAAGGCTGGCCTGTCCAATTTGTATGGATGATACGAAGGCATTTCAATTACCAAATGGGAGAAAGACGTGTTGGTTTGATTGTCATCGAAGGTTTCTTCCTAATGGTCACCCGTTACGGAAAAATAAAACAAATTTTTTAAAAGGGAAGCACGCTTTGAATGACTGTCCTCCACAATCATTGACAGGTGAACAAGTTTTGTACGAGCGAATAAAAACTGTCAATCCTTTAAGAACATCTGAGTGCGGCGGAAACGGTCATGAAAGTAAAGAAGAAGGTTATGGCAGCTGGCATAATTGGCACAAAGAAAGTATATTTTGGGAGTTGCCATACTGGACAGATCTTAACCTTCGACATAATCTTGATGTGATGCATATAGAGAAGAATTTCTTCGATAACATCATTAATACTATTATGAATGTGAAAGAGAAATCAAAAGATACAGTGAAGTCAAGGTTGGATATTGCAAAGTTTTGCTCTCAAAAAGAGTTGCACATGGATGGTCGGGGTAATGCTCCATTCCCTATATTTCGATTGACCCAAAAAGCGAAAGAACGGTTATTGGAATGTATAAAAAATGATGTCAAATTTCCGGACGGCTATGCGGCAGATTTAGCAAATTGTGTGGATATGGATGGACAAATGTTTTCGGGCATGAAAAGCCATGACTGCCATGTTTTTATGGAAAGACTTCTCCCTTTCATATTTGCAGAACTTTTACCACGGAACGTTCATCTAGCATTATCAGGTAAATATAGTAATAACTATATTTTTAATTGGAAATACGTAAATTAATAATAATTGTCTGAACTAATTAATTGTCGATGGTAATTAATATATATATATAGGGATTGGAGGATTTTTCCGTGATTTATGCTCCAGATCATTACAACAAAACCGTGTCCAAATTCTGAAGGAAAATATAGTCATAATTTTGTGCAATTTGGAAAAGATCTTTCCGCCTTCATTTTTCGACGTCATGGAGCATCTTCCTGTACATCTACCATACAAAGCTGAACATGGTGGACCTGTGCAATATAGGTGGATGTATCCATTTGAAAGGTTTTTTAAAAAACTTAAAAGCAAGGCGAAGAACAAACGATATGCTGCAGGGTCGATTGTTGAATCATATGTGAATGATGAGATATCTTACTTCTTAGAACATTACTTTGCTGAACACATACGCACGAAAAACAGGTAACCATGTTATGACGTTTATGATGAATTAATTATTTTATTATATAATATATAAGTAATATATATAATATATATAAACCATATATGTACAGGTCTACAAGATTCGATGAAGGTGACGTGCCTGTATATCCAGATCCCGGAGTACCGGATATATTTACGGACATGGGTCGTCCAAGTGGTAAATGTAAAGAAATATGGCTCTCCGAAAAAGAATATAAATATGCACATGCATATGTATTACGGAATTGTGAATATTTTCGGCCACTAGAGAGGTATATGAAAACAATGAATTACATTTATTACATTTCATTTCATTGTATTAAGAAATATATAATAATGTTCAATATTTACTGTTGTAGCATGTTTGAAGATCATATTCGATGTACGTATCCATATCTTTCGGAAGATGATATTTCATCTAAAAGAGAGGAAGAGTTCCACATATGGGTTAGGGATTATGTATGTTTAATTAATTATTTGACATATATATATTATATTTTATTCATTAATTTGGAAATACTAATTAATTTTAATTTTTGATATATGATCAAAGGTCAATTCATGTAGTTCCACAGATTCACGTGTCTTTCCTATATGGGCTCAAGAATTAGTTAAAGGTCCGATGAATAAAGCATCCACTTGGCCGATCTATTTTACAAGAGGTTATATGTTCCACACGAAGAAACATGGACATAGAAGAAAGACATGTAACTACGGTATTTGTGTGAAGGGGGACAATTACTCAGATGCATCTGATGAAGCTGATTTCTACGGTATTTTAACAGATATCATTCAACTTGAGTATGTCGGACTCCTAAATTTGAAGATCACGCTTTTTAAATGTGAATGGTACGATCCTACACCCTTGAGAGGTACTCGGAAGTCGGAAAATGGTGTCGTTGATGTCTTATCATCGGGAAAATACTACAAATACGAACCATTTATTCTCGGTACGTACGTATTTGGTAATAATTTACTATATATTTTTCTTACAAATTTATAACTAATTTATATTTCAATACGTACGATGTATCAGCATCTCAAGCAGATCAAGTTTGTTATATTCCCTATCCACACACAAAATCATCATCAAAACAAACATGGCTCAATGTTTTGAAAGTTAATCCAAGATCTAACATTTTGGGGAAATACAAAAACAAAGACGAGATTGGCCTTTTGCAACAAGAAAATGATGAAGACGTAATGCATGTTCAACAGATAGAGGTAGATCGGTTGGTCGATACTGTTAACCATACTGAAGAAATTGATTTCGATGTCGGAGATGCGGAACTAGAAGATGAATTTCAATGTAATATTTCATCTTCAGATGATGACGAGAACGAAGAAATGTAATAAATATAGTTATGCTATGTATTTTGTACATATGATTTTCATATAATTTAATGTATTACCAATATCCATATAAATATAGATTTTTTAAGTAATTGACTGATTTGCCACCACTTTGCAACTGCATTGGCAATGTGGTCGCATTTCAGTCATAAAAATTTGATGTAGTCGCATATCAGTCGCTAATTTGCGACTGATTTGCGACTACATTCTAAAAATGTTATGTGCAGTCGCAAATCAGTCGCACATTTGCGACTGATATGCGACTACATCAAATTTTTATGACTGAAATGCGACCACATTGCCAATGCAGTTGCAAAGTGGTGGCAAATCAGTCTCAATTACTTAAAAAATCTATATTTATATGGATATTGGTAACGCTTTGTCGTATCGATTTCTGTTTCAAATATTGTTACAATATAGAAAATTGAGCTAGCGTTAGATGGGCATTGGATTCGAGTTATTCCGAGCTCAGAATCAAAAGTTACGGACGGTTTAGTGCGGACATGCCAAGTTGATTGGCAAGTTAAAATGATCATTCTAAACTGAGCATTGGTGCTCATTGAGTAAACGCTTATAAATAAAGCATAATACATGGCATCACGTAGATTTGGATTTATTGGATTACTTGGACGTTTTGTCGTATCTATTTCTATCTAAAATATTGTCACAATATAGAAAATTGAGCTAGCTTAAGGTGGGCAATGGATTCGTGTCATTCTGAGCTCTAAATCAACAGTTACGGACGGTTTAATGCAGACATACCAAGTTGATCGGGAAGTTAAAATGATCACTATAAACTGATCATTGGTGCTCATTGAGTAAAGGGTTATAAATGAAGCATAATACATGGCATCACGTAGATTGGATTACTTGTATGCTTTGTCGTATTGATTTCGGTCTCAAATATTTTCACAATATAGAAAATTGAGCTAGCTTAATGTGGGCGTTGGATTCGTGTCATTCTGAGCTCTAAATTAAAAGTTACGGACGATTTAGTGCGGACATCTCAAGTTGATCGGCAAATTAAAATGATCATTATAACTGAGCATTGGTGCTCATTGCGTAAAGACATATAAATGAAGCATAATGCATGGCATCAAGCAGTTTTGGATAGACTGGATTAGTTGGATGCTTTGTTGTATCTATTTCTGTCTCAAATATTGTCACAATATAGAAAATTGACCGGCAAGTTAAAATGATCATTCTAAACTGAGCATTGGTTCTCATTGAGTAAAGAATTATAAATGAAGCATAATACATGGCATCACATAGATTTGGATTTATTGGATTACTTGTATGCTTTGTTGTATCTATTTCTGTTTCAAATATTGTCACAATATAGAAAATTGAGCTAGCATAAGATGGGCATTGGATTCAAGTTATTCCGAGCTCAGAATCAAAAGTTACGGACGATTTAGTGCGGACATGCCATGTTGATCGGGAAGTTAAAATGATCATTCTAAACTGAGCATTGGTCCTCATTGAGTAAAGGCTTATAAATGAAGCATAATGCATGGCATCACGCAGTTTTGGATATATTGGATTACTTGTACGCTTTGTCGTATCTATTTTTGTCTCAAATAATTTTCACAATATAAAAAATTTAGCTAGCTTAACGTTGGCATTAGATTCCTGTCATTTTGAGCTCTAAATCTAAAGTTACGGATGATTTAGTGCGGAAATACCAAGTTGATCGGGAAGTTAAAATGATGATTCTAAGCTGAGCATTGGTGCTCATTGAGTAAAAGCTTAGAAATGAAGCATAATACATGGCATCACGTAGATTTGGATAGATTGCATTACTTGGACGCTTTGTTGTATCTATTTTGGTCACAAATATTGTCACAATATAGAAAATTGAGCTAGCTTAACGTGGGCATTGGATTCGAGTCATTCTGAGCTCTAAATCAAAAGTTACGTACGATTTATTGCGGACATGCCAAGTTGATCGGCAAGTTAGAATAATCATTCTAAACTTAGCACTGGTGCTCATTGAGTAAAGGCTTATAAATGAAGCATAATGCATGGCATCACACTGTTTTGGATAGATTGGATTTCTTGTATGCTTTGTCGCTTCTATTTTTGTCTCAAATATTCTCAAAATATATAAAATTGAGCTAGCTTAACGTTGGCATTGGATTCTTGTCATTTTGAGCTCTAAATAAAACGTTACAGACAATGTAATGCTGACAAGTCAAGTTGATCGACAAGTTAAAATGATAACTGATCATTGGTGCTCATATAGCAAAGGCTTATAAATGAAGCATAATGCATGGCATCATGCAGTTTTGGATAGTTTGGATTAGTTGGACGCTTTGTCGTATCTCATTCTGTCTCAAATATTGTCCCAATATAGAAAATTAAGCTAGCTTGACGTTGGCATTAGATTCGTGTCATTGAGAGCTCTAAATAAAACGTTACAGACGATTGAGTGCTGACATGTCAAGTTTATCGGCGAGTTAAAATGATCATTCTAAACTGGGCATTGGTTCTCATCGAGTCAAGGCTTATAAATGAAGCATAATGCATGGCATCATGCAATTATTCATAGATTGGATTAGTTGGACACTTTGTCGTATCTCATTCTGTCTCAAATATTGTCTCAATATAGAATATTGAACTAGCTTAACGTGGGTGTTGGATTCGTGTCATTTTCAGCTCTGAATTAAAAGTTATTGAAGATTTAGTACGGACATGTCAAGGTGATCGGTAAGTTAAAATGATCATTCCAAACTGAGTATTGGTGCTCATTGAGTAAAGGCATATAAATGAAGCATAATGCATGGCATCAAGCATATTTGGATAGATTGGATTACTTGGACGCTTTGTCGTATCTATTTGTCTCAAATATTGTCACAATATAGAAAATTGAGCTAGGTTAAGGTAGACATTCGATTCGAGTAATTCCGAGCACTAAATCAAAAGTTATGGACGATTTAGTGCGGACATACCAAGTTGATTGGGAAGTTAAAATGATCATTCTAAACTGAGCATTGGTGCTCATTGAGTAAAGGCATATAAATGAAGCATAATGCATGGCATCATGTGATTTTGGATAGATTAGATTACTTTGACGCTTTATTGTATGTCATTCTGTCTCAAATATTATCCCAATATAGAATATTGAGCTAGCTTAACGTGGATGTTGGATTCGTGTCATTTTTAGCTCTCAATAAAAAGTTACTAACGATTTAGTATGGACATGTCAAGTTGATTCGCAAGTCAAAATGATCATTCTAAACTGAGCATTGGTGCTCATTGAGTAAAGACATATAAATGAAGCATAATGCATGGCATCAAGCAGTTTTGGGTAGATTGGATTACTTGGACGCTTTGTCGTATCTATTTCAGTCTCGAATATTGTCACAACATAGAAAATTGAGCTAGCTTAACGTAGGCGTTGGATTCATGTAATTCTGAGCTCTAAATCAAAAGTTACAGACGATTTAGTGCAGAAATGTCAAGTTGATCGGCAAATTAAAATGATCATTATAAACTAAGCATTGGTGCTCATTGAGTAAAGGCTTATAAATGAAGCATAATACATGGCCTCACGTAGATTTTGATTGATTGGATTACTTGGACGCTTTGTCGTATCTATTTCTATATAAAATATTGTCACAATATAGAAAATTGAGCTAGCTTAAGGTGGGCATTGGATTCGAGTCATTCCGAGCTCTAAATCAAACGTAACAGACGATTTAGTACGGACATGCGAAGTTGATTGGCAAGTTAAAATGATCATTCTAAACTGAGCATTGGTGCTCATTGAGTAAAGGCTTATAAATAAAGCATAATACTTGGCATCACGTAGATTTGGATTTATTGGATTACTTGGACGTTTTGTCATATCTATTTCTATCTCAAATATTGTCACAATATAGAAAATTGAACTAGCTTAAGGTGGGCAATGGATTCGGGTCATTCTGAGCTCCAAATCAACAGTTACGAACGCTTTAATGCGGACATACCAAGTTGATCGGGAAGTTAAAATGATCACTATAAACTGATCATTGGTGGTCATTGAGTAAAGAGTTATAAATGAAGCATAATACATGGCATCATGTAGATTTGGATAGATTGGATTACTTGTATGCTTTGTCGTATTGATTCCGGTCTCAAATATTTTCACAATATAGAAAAGTGAGCTAGCTTAATGTGGGCTTTGGATTCGTGTCATTCTGAGCTCTAAATTAAAAGTTACGGACGATTTAGTGCGGACATGTCAAGTTGATCGGAAAATTAAAATGTTCATTATAAACTGAGCATTGGTGCGCATTGCGTAAAGACTTATAAATGAAGCATAATGCGTGGCATCAAGCAGTTTTGGATAGACTGGATTACTTGGATGCTTTGTTGTATCTATTTCTGTCTCAAATATTGTCACAATATAGAAAATTGAGCTAGCTAAACATGGGCGTTGGGTTCGTGTCATTCTGAGCTCTAAATAAAAAGTTACGGAGGGCGGACATATCAAGTTGACCAGCAAGTTAAAATGATCATTCTAAACTGAGCATTGGTTCTCATTGAGTAAAGAATTATAAATGAAGCATAATACATGGCATCACATAGATTTGGATTTATTGGATTACTTGTATGCTTTGTCGTATCTATTTCTGTTTCAAATATTGTCACAATATAGAAAATTGAGCTAGCATAAGATGGGCATTGGATTCAAGTTATTCCGAGCTCAGAATCAAAAGTTACGGACGATTTAGTGCGGACATGCCATGTTGATCGGGAAGTTAAAATGATCATTCTAAACTGAGCATTGGTCCTCATTGAGTAAAGGCTTATAAATGAAGCATAATGCATGGCATCACGCAGTTTTGGATATATTGGATTACTTGTACGCTTTGTCGTATCTATTTTTGTCTCAAATAATTTTCACAATATAAAAAATTTAGCTAGCTTAACGTTGGCATTAGATTCCTGTCATTTTGAGCTCTAAATCTAAAGTTACGGATGATTTAGTGCATAAATACCAAGTTGATCGGGAAGTTAAAATGATGATTCTAAGCTGAGCATTGGTGCTCATTGAGTAAAGGCTTAGAAATGAAGCATAATACATGGCATCACGTAGATTTGGATAGATTGCATTACTTGGACGCTTTGTTGTATCTATTTTGGTCTCAAATATTGTCACAATATAGAAACTTGAGCTAGCTTAACGTGGGCATTGGATTCGAGTCATTCTGATCTATAAATCAAAAGTTACCTACGATTTATTGCGGACATGCCAAGTTGATCGGCAAGTTAGAATAATCATTCTAAACTTAGCACTGGTGCTCATTGAGTAAAGGCTTATAAATGAAGCATAATGCATGGCATCACACTGTTTTGGATAGATTGGATTTCTTGTATGCTTTGTCGCTTCTATTTTTGTCTCAAATATTCTCAAAATATAGAAAACTGAGCTAGCTTAACGTTGGCATTGGATTCTTGTCATTTGAGCTCTAAATAAAACGTTACAGACGATGTAATGCTGACAAGTCAAGTTGATCGACAAGTTAAAATGATCATTCTAAATTGATCATTGGTGCTCATATAGCAAAGGCTTATAAATGAAGCATAATGCATGGCATCATGCAGTTTTGGATAGTTTGGATTAGTTGGACGCTTTGTCGTATCTCATTCTGTCTCAAATATTGTCCCAATATAGAATATTGAGGTAGCTTAACGTGGGCGTTGGATTCGTGTCATTTTGAGCTCTAAATCAAAAGTTACTGACGATTTAGTGCGGATATGTCAAGTTAATCGGCAAGTTAAAATGATCATTGTAAATTGAGCATTAGTGCTGATTGAGTAAAGGATTATAAATGAAGCATAATACATGGCATCACGTAGCTTTGAATTGATTGGATTAATTGGACGCTCTGTCTTATCTATTTCTGTCTAAAATATTGTCACAATATTGAAAATTGAGCTAGCTTAAGGAGGGCATTGGATTCGAGTCATTCCGAGCTCTAAATCAAAAGTTACCAACGATTTCATGCGGACATACCAAGTTGATTGGGAAGTTAAACTGATGATTCTAAACTGAGCATTGGTGCTTATTGAGTAAAGTCTTATAAATGAAGCATAATACATGGCATCACATAGATTTGGATAGACTGGATTACTTGTACGCTTTGTCGTATCGATTTCTGTCGCAAGTATTGTCACAATGTAGAAAATTGAGCTAGCTTAACATGGCTGTTCGATTCGTGTCCTTCAGAGCTCTAAATCAAAGTTACAGATGATTTAATGCGGAAAGGTCAAGTTGATGGGCAAATTAAAATGATCATTATAAATTGGCATTGGTGCTCATTGAGTAAAGGCTTATAAATGAAGCATAATACATGGCATCACCTAGATTTGGATAGATTGGATTACTTGGACGCTTTGTAATATCTATTTCTGTCTCAAATAATGTTACAATATAGAAAATTGAGCTATTTTAACGTGGGCATTGGATTCAAGTCATTCTGAGCTCTAAATCAAAAGTTACGGACGATTTAGTGCGGACATACCAAGTTGATTGGGAAGTTGAAATGATCATTCTAAACTGAGCATTGGTGCTCATTGAGTAAAGGCTTACAAATGAAGCACAATACATGACATCACGTAGATTTGGATAGATTGGATTACTTGTACGCTTTGTCGTATCGATTTCTTTCTCAAATATTGTCACAATATAGAAAATTGAGCTAGCTTAATGTGGGCGTTGGATTCATGTCATTCTGAGCTCTAAATAAGAAGTTACGGACGATTTAGTGTGGACATATCAAGTTGATTGGCAAATTAAAATGATCATTATAAACTGAGCATTGGTGCTCATTGATTAAAGACTTATAAATGAAGCATAATGCATGGCATCAAACATTTTTGGATAGATTGGATTAGTTGGATGATTTGTCGTATCTATTTCTGTCTCAAATATTGTCACAATATAGAAAATTGAGCTAGCTTAACGTGGGTGTTGGGTTCGTGTCATTCTAAGCTCTAAATAAAAAGTTAGGGACGATTTAGTGCGGACATGTCAAGTTGATCGGCAAGTTAAAATGATCATTCTACACTGAGAATTGGTTGTCATTGAGTAAAGGCTTCTAAATGAAGAATAATACATGGCATCACGTAGATTTGGATTGATTGGATTACTTGGACGCTTTGTCGTATCTATTTCTGTCTCAAGTATTATCACAATAAAGAAAATTGTGGTAGCTTAAGATGGGCATTGGATTCGAGTCATCCCGAGCCCAAAATCAAAAGTTACGGCTAATTTAGTGCGGACATGGCAAGTTGATCGGGAAGTTAAAATGATCATTCTAAACTGAGCTTTGGTGCTCATTGAGTAAAGGCTTATAATGAAGCATAATGAATGGCATCACGCAGTTTTGGATAGATTGGATTACATGTATGCTTTGTCGTATCTGTTTTTGTCTCAAATAATTTTCACATTATAGAAAATTTAGCTAGCTTAACGTGGGCATTGGATTCTTGTCATTTTGAGCTCTGAATCAAAAGTTACGTACGATTTAGTGCGGACATGTGAAGGTTATAGGCAAATTAAAATGATCATTATAAATTGAGCATTTGTGCTCATTGAGTAAAGGCATATAAATGAAACATAATACATGGCAACACCTAGATTTGGATAGATTGAATTACTTGGACGCTTTGTCATATCTACTTATGTCTCAAATAATATCACAATATAGAAAATTGAGCTACCTTAACGTGGGCATTGGAGTCGAGTCATTCCGAGCTCAATCAAAAGTTACGGACGATTTAGTGCGGACATACCATGTTGATTGGGAAGTTAAAATGATTATTCTAAACTTAGCATTGGTGCTCATTGAGTAAAGGCTTATAAATGAAGCATAATACATGGCATCACGTAGATTTGGATAGATTGGATTACTTGTACGCTTTGTCGTATCGATTTCTGTCTCAAATATTGTCACAATATAGAAAATAGAGCTAGCTTTACGTGGGCGTTTGATACAAGCCTTGATTCAAGGATGTATGCGCGTGGGCTGTTTGGAGAAGTGTAGGTGAGAAACTCGACCTTAGACTTCTTGGATAGGGGTTTTTTGGGTTGGTATTCGATGGAAAGGTGAAGTGAACCACACGAGGGGTGATGAACCTCGTGATAAATCACAAACTTAGAGCTAGGAGGGCTGGTCTCAACTAGGTTCTAAGGGCACAAGTCTCTTGAGAGAATAACTTGTTGGGGAAAAATTTCTATCTTTATTAATATCAAAAAGGTTGTCGAACTACAATGCTGGAAGGAGCCTTATTAATATGCTCGACAGCTTGACCTTCTAGGGTCGACCCAAATAAGAAAACGAAAACTTACAAAAGTGCACAAAGGAACAGATACAAAAGTGTATAATCGAAAAAGGACCTATTCCTAAAATGTCTTTGACTCAATAAAGTAAATATTCTAGATCCTACCCTGCAAAACAGAAAGAGGCATATATTCAAATTGAAACTTACCTTAACTTACCTCATGGCCAAGAAATGGAAGGTGGCCGTCCTTGTGGCATGCACACGCCTTGCTCCTAGTCTTCGACTTGGAGTAGGGTTAAGAATCTTTGGGCCCTGACCTCTCTTGCCACTAAAGCCCAAGTCTCTGATGTTCCTTGTGTTGTTGAGAAGCCTTTGGACTCTACTTTGCTCTTCTGGCCCATTGTCCTTAGCTGATCTTTCTCTAGGAGCTTGTCCACCCATAAGCTGAATTTGTGGAAGAGTGCCCTTGATCTGCTTCTTGTCATTGCTCCTGGGGGCACTACTGGTGTGGATATTTCCTCTAGATGCATGTCCTGAAGCTGGTAGCTTATCTGGTCCGAGTTTCCTTGTGTGGAAGTTGAATTGCTCGTACACTCGGCTGGATCGGTTGTACCGGCTGGACTGTGCGAGGTACAGGCCGGAATGCATTCAGGGCCAGCCAAGTTGATCCCGGAGTTGGTGGCATCACCAAGGGGACCGGCGGTGTCATCCACGTCCCCACCAAGTGTGCCGGAAGCTTGGGCCTCTCCGCCGGCAATGCTGGTTGCTCTGGTCCTATTGGTCGAGGGTCCGGCAGTACTGCTTGGACCGGCAGGCGTGCCAGATGGCCCGGCTGTCTCGGGCAAGCTTCCTGGTCAGCCAGTCTGGTCCCCTGGCTGGATGTACGACCTGATGTCCTCATCATCCCATCCCTCTTCATTAGGTTTTGTCCTCAAAACTGGTTCATCTGCATGGAAAGGGGCTGAGTCAGTAACATTGAACGTATTGGACGCATTAAACTCACCTGGCAGCTCAATCCGGTAGGCGTTGTTGTTGATCCTCTCGAGCACTCTGAATGGTCCATCTCCTCTTGGTGCTAGCTTGGAACTCCTTAGGTTTTGGAACCTCTCCTGCCGTAGGTGTAGCCACACCCAATCGCCTGGTTGAAAGATCACCTCCTTTCTTCCCTTGTTGGCATGAGTCACGTACTGTCCGGTCCTCTTCTCCAAATTTTCTGCTACCTTCTGGTGTAACCTCCTTATGAACTCTGCCTTGGATGCTCCGTTGAGGTTGGTCATCTCAGCTGGTGGTAGTGGCGTTTGCTCCAATGGGGTGAGAGGGTTGAAGTCGTATACTACTTCAAATGGTGTCTTCTTGGTTGCTGAGTGCACGGCTCGGTTGTAAGCGAACTCTATGAATGGCAGGCACTCCACCCAAGTCTTTAGGTTCTTCCCTAGTGTAGTCCTGAAAAGAGTTGATAGTGTCCTGTTGACAACTTCGGTTTGGCTAACGGTTTGAGGATGGCAGGTGGTAGAGAAGAGTAGCTTCGTGCCTAGCTTTCTCCAAAGGGTCCTCCAGAAATGGCTGAGGAACTTGGTGTCCTTGTCTGATACGATGGTCTTTGGCACTCCATGAAGCCATACTATCTCCCTGAAGAACAGCTCAGCTGTTTGTGTGCCATCATTGACATTGGCACATGGAATGAAGTGTGCCATCTTCGAGAATCTGTCCACCACTACAAAGATTGCATCTTTGTGGTTGATCTTGGGAAGTCCTAGAACGAAGTCCATTGAGATGTCCACCCATGGATGTGTAGGTATGGGCAGTATACAACCCGTGAGGTTGCACTCGGGACTTTGCCTTCTTGCAAGTGATGCATCTTGCACAATGAGTTCT
>CM032159.1:32983329-33088935 GCA_018901935.1 Pugionium cornutum | reverse complement strand
AATCGTATATAACTTTTGATTTATAGCCCATAATGACTTGAATCCAATGTCCACATTAAGCTAGTTGGATTTGCTATATTTTGACAAAATAAGAATTAGATATGACAACCCGTCAATATAATCCAATCTATCCAAAACTGCGTGATGCCATGTTTTATGCCTCATTAATAAGTTTTTACTCAATGAGCACCAATGATCACTTTATAATGATCATTTTACATGGCCGATCAAGTTAATATGTTTGCACTAAATCATCGGCAACCTTTGATTTAGAGCTCAGAATGACACGAATCCAATGTCCACGTTAAGCTAGCACAATTTTCTATATTGTGAAAAAATTCAAGATAGAAATAGATAAGATAAAGTATCCAAGTATTCCAATCTGTCCCAAACTGCGTGATGCCATGCATCATGCGTCAACTCTAGGCCTTTGCTCAATGAGCAGCAATGATTAGTTTAGAATGATCATATTAACTAGACGATCAACTTGACATGTCTAAACTAAATCATCTATAACTTTTGATTTACAGCTCAAAATAACACGAATCCAGTGTTCACCTTGAGGTAACTCAATTTTCTATGTTGTGACAAAATTTATGATTGAAATAGATACGACAAAGCATTCAAGTAATCCAATCTATCCCAAACTGCTTGATGCCATGCATTATGCTTCATCTATAAACCTTTACTCAATGAGCACCAATGATCACTTTAGAATGATCATTTTAACAGGGCGATCAACTTGACATTTCCGCACTAAATCGTCCGTAATTTTTGATTTGGAGCTCAGAATGACCCGAATCCAATGTCCACTTAAAGCTAGTTCAATTTTCTATATTATGATAAAATATAAGACTAAAATTGCGTAATAAAATCTATCCAAACTACGTAATATCATGCATTATGCTTCATTTATCAGCCATTACTCTATGTGCACCAATGATCAGTTTAAAATGATCATTTTAACTAGCAATCAACATGACATGTATGCGCTAAATCGTATACACCGTTTGATTTATAACTCAGAATGACTTGAATCCAATGTACACGTTAAGCTGGCATGGTTTGCTATATTTTGACAAAATTTGAGCAAGAATTAGATATGACAAAGCATAAATATAATCCAATCTATCCAAAACTACGTGATGCCATGCTTTATGATTCATTAATAAGCCTTTACTCATTGAGCACCAATGATCACATTAGAATGATCATTTTAACAGGCCGATCAACTTCACATGTCCGCACTAAATTGTCTGTAACTTTTGATTTAGAGCTTAGAATGACACGAATCCAATGTCCATGTTGAGCTAGCTCAATTTTCTATATTGTGACAAAATTTAAGATAGAAATAGATATGACAAAGTATCCAAGTATTCCAATCTGTCCCAAACTACGTGATGCCATGCATTATGCTTCATTTATAAGCCTTTGCTCAATGAGCAGCAATGATAAGTGTAGACTGATCATTTTAACTGGTTGATCAACTTGACATGTTCAAACTAAATTGTTTATTACTTTTGATGTATAGCTCAGAATGATACGAATTCAATGTCCACGGTAAGCTAGCTCAATGTTCTATATTTTGATAAAATTCAAGATAGAAATAGATTAAACAAAGAATCCAAGTAATCCAAGCTATCCCAAACTGTGTGATGCCATGCATCATGCTTCATTTATAAGCCTTTAATCAATGAGCAGCAATGATCAGTTTAGAATGATCATATTAACTAGCCCATCAACTTGACATATCCGAACTAAATCGTCTATAACTTTTGATTTATTACTCAGAATGATACGAATCCAATGTTCACCTTGAGCTAGCTCAATTTTCAATATTGTGACAAAAGTTAAGATAAAAAAAGATACGACAAATCATTCAAATAATCCAATCTATCCCAAACTGCTTGATTTCATGCTTTATGCTTCATTAATAAGCCTTTACTCAATGAGCAGCAATGATCAGTTTAGAATGATCATATTAATTAGCCGATCAACTTGACACGTCCGAACTAAATCATCTATAACTTTTGATTTATTGCTCAGAATGACACGAATCCAATACCCGCGTTAAGCTAATTCAGTTCTCTATATTGTGAAAAAATTTCACACTAAAATTGTCTTGACAATTTCTCCAAGTAATCAAATCCATCAAAAACTGTGTAATGTTATGCATTATGCTTCATTGATAAGCCTTTACTCATTGAGCACCAATGATAAATTGAGAATGGTTATTTTAACTGCCCGATCAACTTGACATGCCTGCACTAACGTCCATAACTTTTCATTTATAGCTCAAAATGACACAAATACCAATTTCCATGTTAACCTAGCTAATTTTCTATATTTTAAAAGTTTTAGATAGAATTAGATACGAAATAGCGTTCAGGTAATCCAATCTATCCAAAACTACGTGATATCATGCATTATGCTTCATTAATAAGCCTTTACTCAATGAGCACCAATGATCACTTTAGAATAATCATTTTAAATGGCCGATGAATTTGACATTTCCACGCTAAATCGTACGTAACTAGCTCAATACCCACGTTAAGCTAGCTCAATATATTGTGATAAAATTTCAGACAAAAATTGCCTTGACAATTCTCCAAGTCATCAAATCCATCCAAAACTTTTTAATGTCATGAATTATGCTTCATTTATACACCTTTACTTAATGAGCACCAATCATCAGTTTAGAATGATCATTTTAAGTGCCCGATCAATTTGACATGTCTGCAATAAATTGTTTATAACTTTTGATTTATAGCTCAGAATGACACAAATCCAAATGTTAAACTAGCTTTGTTTTATATATTGTGACAAAATTTTAGACAGAATTAGAAACAAAATAGCGTCCATGTAATCCAATCAATCCAAAACTGCGTGATTCCATGCATTATGCTTCATTATTAAGCTTTTACTCAATGAACACCAATGATTACTTTAGAATGATCATTTAAAATGGCCGATCAACTTGGCATGTCCGCACTAAATCGTCCGTAACATTTGATTAAGAGCTAGAATGACATGAATCGAATGTCCACATTAATCTAGCTCAATTTTCTATATTGCGATAAAATTTAAGATAGAAATAGATATGAAAAAGTATTCAAGTATTCCAATCTGTCCCAAACTGCGTGATGCCATGCATCATGAGTTATCTCTAAGCCTTTGCTCAATGAGGAGCAATGATTAGTTTAGAATGATCATATTAACTAGACGATCAACTTAACGTGTCTGAACTAAATCATCTAAAACTTTTGATTTATAGCTCAGAATAACACGAATCCAATGTTCACCTTGAGCTAACTCAATTTTCTATATTGTGACAAAATTTATTATATAAATAGATACAACAAAGCATTCAAGTTATCAAATCTATCCCAAACTGCTTGATGCCATGCATTATGCTTTATCTATAAGGCTTTGCTCAACGAGCAGCAGTGATCACTTTAGAATAATCATAATAACTAGCTGATCGACTTGGCATTTTCAAACTAAATTGTCTATAACTTTTGATTTATACCTCAGAACGACACAAATCCAATACCCATGTTAAGCTAGCTCAATTTTCTATATTGTGATAAAATTTCACACTAAAATTGCCTCGACAAATTCTCCCAGCAGTTAAATCCATCCAAAACTGGGTAATGTCATGTATTATGATTCATTTATAAGCCTTTACTCAATGAGCACCAGTGATCAATTTAGAATGATCATTTTAACTATTCGATCAACTTGACATCTCTGCACTAAATCGTCCATATTGTCACAAAATTTTAGAAGGAATTAGATACGAAGTAGCGTCCGTGTAATCCAATCTATCCAAAACTGGGTGATGCCATGCATTATACTTCATTTAAAAGTCTTTATTCAATGAGCACCAATGATCACTTTAGAATGATCATTTTAACTAGCCAATCAACTTGACATTTCCGCACTAAATCGTCCGTAACTTTTGATTAAGAGCTTTGAATGACACGAATCCAATACTCAAGTTAAAGTAGCTCAATTTTCTATATTGTGATAAAATTTCAGACTAAAATTGCCTCGAAAAATTCTCCAAGTAATCAAATCCATCCAAAACTGTGTAAGTTCATGCATTAGGCTTCATTTATCAGCCTTTACTCAATAAGCACCAATGATCACTTTAGAATGACTATTTTAATTGCCCGATCAACTTGACATGCCTACAGTAAATTATCAATAACTTTTCATTTATAGCTCAAAATGACACAAATACCAATTTCCATGTTAAGCTAGCTAATTTTCTATATTTTAAAAAGTTTTAGATAGAATTAGATACGAAATAGCGTTCAGGTAATCCAATCAATCCAAAACTACGTGATATCATGCATTATGCTTCATTAATAAGCCTTTACTCAATGAGCACCAATGATCACTTTAGAATAATCATTTTAAATGGCCGATGAATTTGACATTTCCGCGCTAAATCGTACGTAACTAGCTCAATACCCACGTTAAGCTAGCTCAATATATTGTGATAAAATTTCAGACAAAAATTGCCTTGACAATTCTCCAAGTCATCAAATCCATCCAAAACTTTTTAATGTCATGAATTATGCTTCATTTATACACCTTTACTTAATGAGCACCAATCATCAGTTTAGAATGATCATTTTAAGTGCCCGATCAACTTGACATGTCTACAATAAATTGTTTATAACTTTTGATTTATAGCTCAGAATGACACAAATCCAAATGTTAAACTAGCTTTGTTTTATATATTGTGACAAAATTTTAGACAGAATTAGAAACAAAATAGCGTCCATGTAATCCAATCAATCCAAAACTGCGTGATTCCATGCATTATGCTTCATTATTAAGCCTTTACTCAATGAACACCAATGATTACTTTAGAATGATCATTTAAAATGGCCGATCAACTTGGCATGTCCGCACTAAATCGTCCGTAACATTTGATTAAGAGCTAGAATGACATGAATCGAATGTCCACATTAATCTAGCTCAATTTTCTATATTGCGATAAAATTTAAGATAGAAATAGATATGAAAAAGTATTAAAGTATTCCAATCTGTCCCAAACTGCGTGATGATCAATGAGTTATCTCTAAGCCTTTGCTCAATGAGGAGCAATGATTAGTTTAGAATGATCATATTAACTAGACGATCAACTTAACGTGTCTGAACTAAATCATCTAAAACTTTTGATTTATAGCTCAGAATAACACGAATCCAATGTTCACCTTGAGCTAACTCAATTTTCTATATTGTGACAAAATTTATTATATAAATAGATACAACAAAGCATTCAAGTTATCAAATCTATCCCAAACTGCTTGATGCCATGCATTATGCTTTATCTATAAGGCTTTGCTCAACGAGCAGCAGTGATCACTTTAGAATAATCATAATAACTAGCTGATCGACTTGGCATTTTCGAACTAAATTGTCTATAACTTTTAATTTATACCTCAGAACGACACAAATCCAATACCCATGTTAAGCTAGCTCAATTTTCTATATTGTGATAAAATTTCACACTAAAATTGCCTCGACAAATTCTCCCAGCAGTTAAATCCATCCAAAACTTGGTAATGTCATGTATTATGATTCATTTATAAGCCTTTACTCAATGAGCACCAGTGATCAATTTAGAATGATCATTTTAACTATTCGATCAACTTGACATCTCTGCACTAAATCGTCCATATTGTCACAAAATTTTAGAAGGAATTAGATACGAAGTAGCGTCCGTGTAATCCAATCTATCCAAAACTGGGTGATGCCATGCATTATACTTCATTTAAAAGTCTTTATTCAATGAGCACCAATGATCACTTTAGAATGATCATTTTAACTAGCCAATCAACTTGACATTTCCGCACTAAATCGTCCGTAACTTTTGATTAAGAGCTTTGAATGACACGAATCCAATACTCAAGTTAAAGTAGCTCAATTTTCTATATTGTGATAAAATTTCAGACTAAAATTGCCTCGAAAAATTCTCCAAGTAATCAAATCCATCCAAAACTGTGTAAGTTCATGCATTAGGCTTCATTTATCAGCCTTTACTCAATAAGCACCAATGATCACTTTAGAATGACTATTTTAATTGCCCGATCAACTTGACATGCCTACAGTAAATTATCCATAACTTTTGCTTTATAGCTCAGAATGACACGAATCCCAATGTCCATGTTAAGCTAGCTCAGTTTTCTATATTTTGACAAAAAGTTTAGACAGAATTAGATAGGAAATAGCGACAATGTAATCCAATCTATCCAAAGCTGCGTGATGTCATGCATTATGCTTCATTAATTAGCCTTTACTCAATGAGATCCAATGATCACTTTAGAATGATCATTTTTACTTGCAGATGAACTTGACATGTCCGAACTAAATCGTCTATAACTTTTGATTTATAGCTCACAATGATACGAATCCAATGTCCAGGTTAAACTAGCTCAATTTTCTATATTGTGACAAAATTTAAGATATCAATAGATACGACAAAGCATTCAAGTAATCCAATCTATCCCAAATTGCGTGATGCCATGCATTATGCTTCATTTATAAGACTTTGCTCAACAAGCAGCAATGATCAGTTTCGAATGATGAGTTTAGAATGACACTATTAACTAGCCGATCAACTTGACATGTACAAACTAAATCGTTTATAACTTTTGATTTATAATTAGAATCACACGAATCCAATCCCCTCGTTAAGCTAGCTCAATTTTCTATATTGTGATATAATTTCAGACGGAAATTGCCTCGACAAGTCCTCCAAGTAATCAAATACATCCAAATATGTGTAATATCATGCGTTATGCTTTATTTATAAGACTTTTCTCAATCAGCACCAATGATCAGTTTAGAATCACCATTTTAATTGCCCGATCAACTTGACATGTGTGCCCTAAAACATCATTAACTTTTTTATTTATAGCTCAGAATGACACAAATCCAATGTCCACCTTAAACTAACTCAATTATCTATATTATGACAAAATTTTAGATAAAAATAGATACGACAAAGCATTCAAGTAATCCAATCTATCCTGAACTGTGTGAAGCCATGCGTTATGCTTCATTTATAAGGCTTTGCTCAACGAGCAGCAATGATCAGTTTAGAATGATCACATTAACTAGATGATCAACTTGACATGTCTGAACTAAATCATCTATAACTTTTTATATTTAGCTCATAATGACACGAATCCAATCCCCACGTTAAGCTAGCTCAATTTTCTATATTATGATAAAATTTCACACTAAAATTGCCTCGACAAATCCTCCAAGTAATCAAATCCATAGAAAATTTTGTAATATCATGCATTATGCTTCACTTATAAGCCTTTACTCAATGAGCACCAATCGTCAGTTTAAAATGATCATTTCACAGCACGATCAACTTGACATGTCTACACTAAATCGTCAATAACTTTTGATTCATAGCTCGGAATGACACGAATCTAATGTCCAAGTTAAGGTAGCTCAGTTTTCTATATTGTGACAAATTTCAGACAGAATTAGATACGAAATAGCATCCATGTAATCAAATGTATCCAAATCTGCGTGATGCTATGCATTATGTTTCATTTTAGAATGATCATTTTAACTGGCCGTTCAACTTGACATGTCCACAATAAATCGTCCGTAACTTTTGATTAAAATCTCAGAATGACACAAATCCAATGCCCACGTTAAACTAGCTCTATTTTCTATATTGTGATAAAATTTCAGACTAAAATTGCCTCGACAAATTCTCAAACTAATCAAATCCATTCAAAACAGTGTAATGTCATTAATTATGCTTCATTGATAAGCCTTTACTCAATAAGCACCAATGATCACTTTCGAATGACCATTTTAACTGGCCGATCAACTTGACATGTCCGCACTAAATCCTCAGTAACTTTTGATTTAGAGTTCAGGAGGACACGAGTCCAATGTCCACGTTTAATATGCTCAATTTTCGATGTTGTGACAAAATTTAAGATAGAAATAGATACGACAAAGTATCCAAGTAATGCAATATGTCCCAAACTGCGTGATGCCATACACTATACTTCATTTATAAGCCTTTGATGAGTGAGCAGCAATGATCAGTTTAAAATGATCTTTTTAACTGGCCGATCAACTTGACATGTCCGAACTAAATCGTCTATAACTTTTGATTTATAGCTCACAATGATACGAATCCAATGTCCAGGTTAAACTAGCTCAATTTTCTATATTGTGACAAAATTTAAGATATCAATAGATACGACAAAGCATTCAAGTAATCCAATCTATCCCAAATTGCGTGATGCCATGCATTATGCTTCATTTATAAGACTTTGCTCAACAAGCAGCAATGATCAGTTTCGAATGATGAGTTTAGAATGACACTATTAACTAGCCGATCAACTTGACATGTACAAACTAAATCGTTTATAACTTTTGATTTATAATTAGAATCACACGAATCCAATCCCCTCGTTAAGCTAGCTCAATTTTCTATATTGTGATATAATTTCAGACGGACATTGCCTCGACAAGTCCTCCAAGTAATCAAATACATCCAAATATGTGTAATATCATGCGTTATGCTTTATTTATAAGACTTTTCTCAATCAGCACCAATGATCAGTTTAGAATCACCATTTTAATTGCCCAATCAACTTGACATGTGTGCCCTAAAACATCATTAACTTTTTTATTTATAGCTCAGAATGACACAAATCCAATGTCCACCTTAAACTAACTCAATTATCTATATTATGACAAAATTTTAGATAAAAATAGATACGACAAAGCATTCAAGTAATCCAATCTATCCTGAACTGTGTGAAGCCATGCGTTATGCTTCATTTATAAGGCTTTGCTCAACGAGCAGCAATGATCAGTTTAGAATGATCACATTAACTAGATGATCAACTTGACATGTCTGAACTAAATCATCTATAACTTTTTATATTTAGCTCATAATGACACGAATCCAATCCCCACGTTAAGCTAGCTCAATTTTCTATATTATGATAAAATTTCACACTAAAATTGCCTCGACAAATCCTCCAAGTAATCAAATCCATAGAAAATTTTGTAATATCATGCATTATGCTTCACTTATAAGCCTTTACTCAATGAGCACCAATCGTCAGTTTAAAATGATCATTTCACAGCACGATCAACTTGACATGTCTACACTAAATCGTCAATAACTTTTGATTCATAGCTCGGAATGACACGAATCTAATGTCCAAGTTAAGGTAGCTCAGTTTTCTATATTGTGACAAATTTCAGACAGAATTAGATACGAAATAGCATCCATGTAATCAAATGTATCCAAATCTGCGTGATGCTATGCATTATGTTTCATTTTAGAATGATCATTTTAACTGGCCGTTCAACTTGACATGTCCACAATAAATCGTCCGTAACTTTTGATTAAAATCTCAGAATGACACAAATCCAATGCCCACGTTAAACTAGCTCTATTTTCTATATTGTGATAAAATTTCAGACTAAAATTGCCTCGACAAATTCTCAAACTAATCAAATCCATTCAAAACAGTGTAATGTCATTAATTATGCTTCATTGATAAGCCTTTACTCAATAAGCACCAATGATCACTTTCGAATGACCATTTTAACTGGCCGATCAACTTGACATGTCCGCACTAAATCCTCAGTAACTTTTGATTTAGAGTTCAGGAGGACACGAGTCCAATGTCCACGTTTAATATGCTCAATTTTCGATGTTGTGACAAAATTTAAGATAGAAATAGATACGACAAAGTATCCAAGTAATGCAATATGTCCCAAACTGCGTGATGCCATACACTATACTTCATTTATAAGCCTTTGATGAGTGAGCAGCAATGATCAGTTTAGAATGATCTTTTTAACTGGCCGATCAACTTGACATGTCCGAACTAAATCGTCTATAACTTTTGATTTATAGCTCACAATGATATGAATCCAATGTCCAGGTTAAGCTAGCTCAATTTTCTATATTGTGACAAAATTTAAGATAGAAAGAGATACCACAAAGCATCCAAGTAATCCAGTCTATCCCAAAATCCGTGATGACATGCATCATGCTTCATTTCTAAGCCTTTGCTCAATGAGAAGCAATGATCAGTTAGAATGATCATATTAACTAGCCGATCAACTTGACATGTCCAAACTAAATCATCTAAAACTTTTGATTATAGCTCCGAATGACACGATTCCAATGTCCACCTTAAGCTACCTCAATTTTATATATTGTCAAAAAATTTAAGATAGAAATAGATACGACAAAGCATTCAAGTAATCCAATCTATCCCAAACTTCGTGATGCCGTGCATTATGCTTCATTTATAAGTCTTTGCTCAACGAGCAGCAATGATCAATTTAGAATGATAAGTTTAGAATGATCATAGTAACTAGCCAAGAAACTTGACATGTATGAACTAAATCATCTATAACTTTTGATTTATAGCTCAAAATGACACGAATCCAGTCCCCATGTTAAGCTAGTTACATGTTCTTATATTGTGATAAAATTTGAGACTAAAATTGCCTCGACAAGTCCTCCAAGTAATCAAATCAATCCAAAACTATGTAATGTCATGCATTTTGCTTCATTTATAAGCCTTTACTCAATGAGCACCAATGATGAGTTTAAAATGATCATTTTCACTGCCCGATCAACTTGACATTTCTGCACTAAATCATCTATAACTTTTGATTTATACCTCAGAATGACACGAATCCAATGTCCACGTTAAGCTAGCTTAGTTTTCTGTATTGTGACAAAATTTTCAGACAGAATTAGATACGAAATAGCGTCCATGGAATCCTATCTATCCAAAACTGCATGATGCCATGCATTATGCTTCATTAATAAGACTTTACTCAACGAGCAACAGTGATCAGTTTGGAATGATCATACTAACTAGTCGATCAACATGACATGTTCGAACTAAATAATCTATAACTTTCGATTTATAGCTCAGAATGACACGAGTCCAATGTCCACATTAAGCTAACTCAATTTTTTATATCGTGAAAAAATTTAAGATAGAAATAGATACGACAAAGCATTCAAGTAATCCAATATATCCCAAACTGCGTGATGCCATGCATTATGCTTCATTTATAAGCCTTTGCTCAACGAGCAGCAATGATCAATTTAGAATGATGAGCTTAGAATGATCATAATAAGTAGCCAATAAACTTGACATGTACGAACTAAATCGTTTATAACTTTTGATTAGTAGCTCAGAATGACACGAATCCAGTCCCCATGTTAAGCTAGCTCAATTTTCTATATTGTAATAAAATTTAAGACTAAAATTGTCTCAACAAGTCCTCCAATTAATCAAATCAATCCAAAACTGTGTAATGTCATGCATTATGCTTCATTTATAAGCCTTTACTCAATGAGCACCAATGATCAGTTTACAATGATCATTTTAACTGCCCGATCAACATGACATGTCTGCACTAAATCGTTCATAAATTTTGATTTATAGCTCATAATGACACAAATCCAATATCCACGTTAAGCTAGTTCAGTTTTCTATATTGTGACAACATTTCAGTCAGAATTACATACAAAATAGCATCCATGTAATCCAATCTATCTAAAACTACATGATGCCATGCATTATGCTTCATTAATAAGCCTTTACTCAACTAGCAGCAATGATCAGTTTAGAATGATCATATTAAGTAGCCGATCAACTTGACATGTACGAACTAAATCATCTCTAACTTTTGATTTATAGCTCAGAATGACACGAATCCAATCCCCACAAGAAGCTAGCTCAATTTTCAATATTGTGATAAAATTTCAAACGAAAATTGCCTCGACAAATTCTCCAAGTAATCAAATGCATCCAAAAGTGTGTAATGTCATGCATTATGCTTCATTTAGAAGCATTTACTCAATGAGTACCATTGATCAGTTTAGAATGATCATATAAACTAGCCGATCAACTTGACATGCCCAAACTAAATCGTCTATAACTTTTAATTTATAGCTCAGAATGACACGAGTCCAATGTCCAACTTAAGCTAACTCAATTTTATATATTGTGAAAAAATCTAATCCATCCCAAACTGCGTGATGCATTGCATTATGCTTCATTTATAAGCATTTGCTCAACGAGCAGCAATGATCAATTTAAAATGATCAGTTTAGAATGATCATAATAACAACCCGATCAACTTGACATGTACGAACTAAATCGTCTCTAACTTTTGATTTATAGCTCAAAATGACACGAATCCAATCCCCATTTTAAGCTAGCTCAATTTTCTATATTGTAATAAACTTTCAGTCTAAAATTACGTTTACAAGTCCTCCAAGTAATCAAATCAATCCAAAACTATGTAATGTCATGCATTATGCTTCATTTATAAGTCTTTAGCACCAATGATCAATTTAGAATGATCATTTTCACTGCCCGATCAACTTGACATGTCTGCACTAAACTGTCCATAATATTTAATTTATAGCCAAAAATGACATGAATATAATGTCCACGTTAAGTTAGCTCAGTTTTCAATATTGTGACAAAATTTCAAACAGAATTAGATACAAAATAGCTTCCATTTAGTCCTATCTATCCTAAACTGCGTGATGCCATGCATTATGGTTCATTAATAAGCCTATACTCAACGAGCAGCAATGATCAGTTTAGAATGATCATATTAACTAGCCGATCAACTTGACATGTCCGAACTAAATTATCTATAACTTTTGATTTATAGCTCAGAATGACATGAATCCAATCCCGACGTTAATCTATCTCAATATTTGATATTGTGATAAAATTTCATACTAAAGTTGCCTCAAAAAATCCTCCAAGTAATCAAATCCATCAAAAACTGTGTAATGTCATGCATTATGCTTCATTTATAAGTCTTTACTCAATGTGCAGCCATGATCAGTTTAGAATGATCATTTTCACTGCCCGATCAACTTGACATGTGTACACTAAATCATCAATAACCTTTTATTTTTTCCGCTCAGAATGACACGAACCCAATGTCTACGTTACACTAGCTCAGTTTTCTATATTGTGACAAAATTTCAGACAGAATTAGATACGAAATAGCATCCTTGTAATCAAATCTATCCAAAACTGCATGATGCCATGCATTATGCTTCATTAATAAGCCTTTACTCAATGAGCGCCAATGATCACTTTAGAATGATCAGTTTAACTGGCCGATCAACTCTACATGTCCGCACTAAATCGTATGTAACTTTTGATTTACATCTCAAAATGAAACAGGTCCAATGTCCATGTTAAGTTATCTCAATTTTCTATGTTGTTACAAAATTTAAGATAGAAATAGATACGACAAAGTATCCAAGTAATCCAATCTGTCCCAAACTGTGTGATGCCATTCATTATGATTCATTTATAAGCCGTTGCTGAATGAGCGGCAATGATCAGTTTAGAATTATCATTTTTACTTGCAGATCAACTTGACATGTTTGAACTAAATTGTTTATAACTTTTGATTTATAGCTCATAATGATACTAATCCAATGTCCAGGTTAAGCTAGCTCAATTTTCTATATTGTGACAAACTTTAATATAGAAATAGATAAAACAAAGCGTCCAAGTAATACAATCTATTCCAAACTGTGTGATGCCATGCAATAAGCTTCATTTCTAAGCCTTTGCTCAATAAGAAGCAATGATCAGCTTAGAATGATCATATTAACTAGCCGATCAACTTGATATGTTGGAACTCAATCGTCTATAACTTTTTATTTGTAGATCAGAATGACACAAGTCCAATGTCCACCTTAAGCTAACTCAATTTTTTATATTGTGACAAATTTAAGATAGAAATAGATACAACAAAGCATTCAAGTATCCCAATTTATCCCAAACTGTGTGATGCCATGCATTATGCTTCATTTATAGCCTTTGCTCAACTAGCAGCAATGATCAGTTTAGAATGATCATATTAAGTAGCCGATCAACTTGACACGTACGAACTAAATCGTCTCTAACTTTTGATTTATAGCTCAGAATGACACGACTCCAATCCCCACGTGAAGCTAAGCTCAATTTTCAATATTGTGATAAAACTTCAAACTAAAACTGCCTCGACAAGTTCTCCAAGTAATCAAATCCATCCAAAAGTGTGTAATGTCATGCATTATGCTTCATTTATAAGCATTTACTCAATGAGTACCATTGATCAGTTTAGAATGATCATTTTAACTGCCCGATCAACTTGACATGTCTGCACTAAATCGTCCATAACTTTTGATTTATAGCTCAGAATGACACGAATCCAATATCCACGTTAAGGTAGCTCAGTTTTCTATATTGTGACAAAAGTTAAGATAGAAATCTATACGACAAATCATTCAAGCAATCCAATCTATCCAAAACTGTGGGAAGCCATGCATTATTCTTCATTTATAAGCCTTTGCTGAATGAGCGGCAACGATCAGTTTAGAATGATCATTTTCACTGTCCCATCAACTTGACATGTGTACACCAAATCGTCAATAACTTTTTATTTATCGCTCAGAACGACACGAACCCAATGTCTATGTTAAGCTAGCTCGGTTTTCTATATTGTGACAAAATTTCAGATAGAATTAGATACGAAATAGCGTCCATGTAATCTAATCTATCCAAAATTTCATGATGCCATGCATTATGCTTCATTAATAAGCCTTTACTCAATGAGCATCAATGATCACTTTAGAATGATCATTCTAATTGGCCGATCAACTCTACATGTCTGCACTAAATTGTATGTAACTTTTGATTTACAACTCAAAATGACACAGGTCCAATGTCCACGTTAAGTTATCTCAATTTTGTATGTTGTTACAAAATTTAAGATAGAAATAGATGCGACAATGTATCCAAGTAATCCAATTTGTCCCAAACTGTGTGATGCCATTCATTATGATTCATTTATAAGCCTTTGCTGAATGAGTGGCAATGATCAGTTTAGAATGATCATTTTTACTGGCAGATCAACTTGACATGTCTGAACTAAATTGTCTAAAACTTTTGATTTATAGCTCACAATGATACGAATCCAATGTCCTGGTTAAGCTAGCTCAATTTTCTATATTGTAACAAAATTTAAGATAGAAATAGATACGACAAAGCATCCAAATAATCCAATATATCCCAAACTGTGTGATGCCATGAATCATGCTTGATTTCTAAGCCTTTGCTCAATGAGAAGCAATGATCAGTTTAAAATGATCATATTCACTAGCCGATCAACTTGACATCTCTAAACTAAATCGTCTATAACTTTTGATTTATAGCTCAGAATGTCATGAGTCCAATGTCCACCTTAAGCTAGCTCAAGTTTTTATATTGTAACAAAATTTAAGATAGAAGTAGATACGACAAAGCATTCAAGTAATCCAATCTATCCTAAACTGCGTGATGCCATGCATTTTGCTTCATTTATAATAAACTGCGTGATGCCATGCACTTTGCTCAACGAGTAGCAATGATCACTTTAGAATGATCAGTTTAGAATGATCATATTGACCAGCAGATCAACTTGACATGTAGGAACTAAATCGTTTATAAATTTTGATTAAGAGCTCAGAATAACACAAATCTAATGCCCACGTTAAGCTAGCTCAATTTTCTATGTTGTGATAAAATTTAAGACTAAAATTGCCTTTACTCAATGAGCATAAATGATAAGCTTAGAAAGATCATATAAACTTGCCGATAAACTTGACATGTCCACACTAAATCTTTGGTAACTTTTAATTTATAGCTCAGATTGACATGAATCCAATGTCCACCTAAAGCTAGCTCAATTTTCTATACTTTTACAAAATTTAGACAGAATTAGAAACGACAAACCGTCCAAGTAATTCAATCTATCCAAAACTGCGTGATGCCAGGCATTATGCTTCATTTATAAGACTTTACTCAATGAGCATCAATGATAAGATTAGAATGATCATTTTAACTGGCCGATAAACTTGACATGTCCACACTAATTCGTCCATAACTTTTTTATTTAGAGCTCAGAATGACACGAATCAAATGCCGACGTTAATCCAGCTCAATTTTCTATATCGTGTCAAACTTTGAGACAGAAATAGATACGTTAAAGCATACATGTAATCCATGCATTATGCTTCATTTAAAGCATTTACTCAACGACCATCAATGATCAGTTAAGAATGATCATTTTAACTTGCCGATCAACTTGACATGTCCTCACTACATCGTCTGTAACTTTTGATTTAGTGCTCAAAATGACACAAATCCAAATCCCACGTTAAGCTAGCTCAAGTTTCTAGATTGTGACAAAATTTGAAACTGCAATAAATACAACAAAGCATCCAAGTAAACCAATCTATCCAAAACTGTGTGATGTCATTCCTTGTGCTTTATTTATAAGCCTTTACTCAATGAGCATCAATGATCAGTAGAATGATCATTTTAATTGGCCGATCAACTTGACATGTCGGCAAAAAATCTTCCGTAACTTTTGATTTATAGCTCAAAATGACACGAATCTAATGCCCACGTTAACCTTGCTTAAGTTTCTATATTGTGAAAAAATTTAAGACAGAAATAGATACGACAAAGTATTCAACTAATGACATCTATCCCAAAGTGTGTGATGTCATGCATTATGCTTCATTTAAAGCCTTTACTCAATTATTACAGTTGATCACTTTAGAATGATCATATTAACTTGCCGATCGACTTGAAATTTCTACACTAAATCGTCCGTAACTATTGATTTATAGCTAAAAATGACACGAACCTAATGTCCACATTAAGCTAGCACAAGTTTCTATATTGTTACAAAATTTGAGAGAAAAATAGATACGACAAAGCATCCAAGTAATAAAATCTTTCCCACACTACGTGATGCCATGCATTTTGATTTATTTATAACCCTTTACTCAATGAGCACAATTGATCACTTTAGAATGATTATATTAACTTGCCAATCAGCATGATATGCCCACACTAAATCGTCCGTAACTTTTGATTTAGAGATTAGAATGACAAGAATCCAATGCCACGTTAAGCTAGCTCAAATCTATGTATACTGACAAAATTTGAGATAGAAATAGATACGACAACGCGTCCAAGTTAACCTCTACTCAATGAGCACCAATGATCATTTAAAAATGTTCATTTTAACTTGCTGATCAACTCGACATGTCTGCACTAAATCATCCGTAACTTATGATTTATAGCTCAGAATTACACGAATCTAATGCCCACGTTAACCTAGCTCAAGTTTCTATATATTGACAAAATTTGAGACAAAAATAGATACAACAAAGCATCCAAGTAATCAAATCTATCCTAAAATGCGTGGTGCCATGCATTATGCTTCATTTATAAGCCTCTACTAAATGAGCACTAGTGATCAGTTAAGAATGATCATTTAACTGGTTGATTAACTTGACATGTCTGCACTAAATCGTGTGTAACTTGTGATGACATAAATCCAAATTCCACGTTAAACTAGCTCAATTTTCTATATTGTGACAAAATTTGAGATAAAATAGATACAACAAACTGTCTAAGTAATCCAATCTATCGAAAATTGCGTGATGCCTCGCATTATGCTTCATTTATAAGCATTTACCCAATGAGCATCAATGATCAGTTTAGAATCATCATTTTAACTGGCCGATTAAGTTGACATGTCTGCACTAAGTCGTCCATAACTTTTTGTTAGAGCTTAGATTGACACAAACCCAATGGCCGAGTTAAGCTAGCTAAAGTTTCTTGGTCGAGACAAAAATAGATATGACAAAGCGACCAAGTAATCCAATCAATCTAAAACTACGTGTTGCCATGCATTATGCTTTAGTTATAAACATTTACTCAATGAGCATCAATGATCAGTTTAGCATGATCATTTTAACTCGCCGATCAAATTGACATGTCTGCACTAAATTGTCCATAACTTAGGATTTATAGCTCAGAATGTCACGAATATAATGCCCACGTTAACCTAGCTCAAGTTTCTATATAGTGACAGAATTTGAGACAAAAATAGATACGACAAAGCATCCAAGTAATCAAATCTATCCCAAACTGCATGATGCCATGCAATATGCTTCATTTATATGCCTTTACTCAATGAGCATCAGTAATCAGTTTAGAATGATCATATTAACTTGCTTATCAACTTGAAATGTCCGCACTAAATCGTCTGTAACTTTTTATTTATTGCTTAAAATGACACAAATCCAAAGCCCACGTTATGCTAGCTCATGTTTCTATGTTGTAACGAAATTGGATACAGAAATAGATACGATAAAGCGTATAATTAATCCAATATATCCAAATCTGTGTGATGTCATGCATTATGCTTCATTTATAAGCATTTACTCAATGAGTATTAATGATTTGTTTAGAATTATCATTTTAACTAGCCGATTAAGTTGACATGTCTGCACCAATTCGTCGGTAACTTTTTGATTTAGAGCTTAAAATGACACAAGTCCACAGCTCACGTTCAGCTAGCTCAAGTTTCTTGGTTGTGACAAAATTGGAGACAGAAATAGATATGACAAATCGACCAAGTAATCCAATCTATCCAAAACAGAGTGATGCCATACATTATGCTTTAGTTATAAACATTTACTCAATGAGCGTCAATGATCAGTTTAGAATTATCATTTAACTAGCTGATCAACTTGACATGTCTGCACTAGATCTTTCATAACTTTTGATTTACAGCTCAGAATGAAATGAATGCAATGCCCACGTTAAGGTAGCTCAAGTTTCTATATTGTGACAAAATTTGACACAAAAATAGATACGACTAAGCATCCAATAATCAAATCTATCACAAACTACGTGATGCCATGCATTATGCTTCATTTATATGCCTTTACTCAATCAGCACCAATAATAGGTTTGGAATGATCATATTAACTTTCTAATCAACTTGACATGCATGCACTAAATCGTCAGTAAGTTTTGATTTAGAGCTATGAATGTCACGAATCTAATGCCCACGTTATCCTAGCTCAAGTTTCTAAATTGTGACAAAATATTAGACTGAAATAGATACGACAAAGCATCCAAGTAATCAAATATATCCAAATTTGCGTGATGTTATGGATTATGCTTCATTTATAAGCCTTTACTCAATGAGCATCAATGATGAGTTTAGAATGATAATTTTAACTGGTCGATCAACTTGACATGTATGCACTAAGTCTTCCCTAACTTTTGATTTATAGCTCTAAATGACACGAATCTAATGCCCACATTAACCTACCTCAGGTTTTTATATAGTGAAAGAATTTGAGACAGAAATAGATACAAGAAAGTATCCAAGTAATCAAATCTATCATAAACTGTGTGATGCCATGCATTATGCTTTATTTATAAGCCTATACTCAATGAGAGCCAATGACCAGTTAAGAATGATAATTTTTACAGGCTGATCAACTTGACATGTCTGCACTAAATCGTCCATTACTTTTGATTTAGAGCTAAGAATGACAGAAATCCAAAGCCCACGTTAAGCTAGCTCAATTTTCTATATTGTCACAAAATTTGAGACAAAAATAGATACGATAAAATATCTAAGTAACCCAATCATTCCAAAACTGTGTGATATCTTGCATTATGCTTCATTTATAAACATTTACTCAATGAGAATCAATGATCAGTTTAGAATGATTATTTTAATTGGCCGATTAACTTGACATATTTACACTAAATCGTCTGTAACTTTTGATTTACAACTCAGAATGACACGACTCCAATGCCCATATTAAGCTTGCTCAAGTTTCTATATTGTGTAAAATTTGAGACAAAAATAGATATGAAAAAGCATCCAAGTAATCAAATTAATCCCAAAATGTGTGATGCTATGCATTATGCTTCATTTATATGCGTTTACTCAATGAGTACCAATTATCAGTTTAGAATGATCATATTAACTTGCCGATCAACTTGACATGTCCGCACTAAATAGTCTATAACTTTTCATTTAGAGATCAGAATGATACGAATACAATGCCCACGTTAAGCTAGCTCAAGTCTCTATATTATGAGAAATTTTGAGACACAAATAGGTACGACAAAGCATCCAAGTAAACAAATCTATCCAAATTTGCGTGATCTCATGGATTATGCTTCATTTATAAGCCTTTACTCAATGAGCATCAATGATGAGTTTAGAATGATCATTTTAACTGGTCGATCAACTTGACATGTCTGCACTAAATCTTTCCTAAGTTTTGATTTATAGCTCTAAATGATACGAATGCAATGCCCACATTAACCTAGCTCAGGTTTTTATATAGTGACAGAATTTAGGACAGAAATAGATACAAGAAAGTATCCAAGTAATCAAATCTATCCTAAACTGTGTGATGCCGTGCATTATGCTTTATTTATAAGCCTCTACTCAATGAGAGGCAATGATCAGTTAAGAATGATCATTTTAACAGGTTCATCAATTTGACATGTCTGCACTAAATCGTCCATTACTTTTGATTTAGAGCTAAAAATGACAGAAATCCAAAGCCCACGTTAAGCTAGCTCAATTTTCTATATTTTGACAAAATTGGAGACAAAAATAGATACGATAAAGCGTCTAAGTAATCCAATCTTTCCAAAACTGTGTCATATCTTGCATTCCGCTTCATTTATAAACATTTACTCAATGAGCATCAATGATCAGTTTAGATTGATCATTTTAATTGGCCGATTAACTTGACATGTGTATACTAAGTCGTCTATAACTTTTGATTTACAACTCAGAATGACACAACTCCAATGCCCACATTAAGCTTGCTCAAGTTTCTATATTGTGAAAAATTTGAGACAAAAATAGATACAAAAAAGCATCCAAGTTATCAAATCTATCCCAAAATCTAAGCCTTTTGCTCAACTAGCAGCAATGATCAGTTTAGAATGATCATATTAAGTAGGCGATCAACTTGACATGTCCGCACTAAATCGTTTGTAACTTTTGATTTAGAGCTCAGAATGACAAAAATCTAAAGCCCACATTATGGTAGCTCAACTTTCTATGTTGTGACAAAATTTGAGGCACAAATAGATACAACAAAGCGTCCATTTGATCCAATCTATCCAAAAATGCTTGTTGCCATGCATTATGCTTCATTTAAAAGCCTTTACTCAGTGAGCATCAATGATCAGTTTGAAATTATCCTTGTAACTGGCCGATCAACTTGATATGTCTGCACTAAATCTTCCCTAACTTTTGATTTATAGCTCTAAATGATACAAATTTAATGCCCACATTAACCTAGCTCAGGTTTTTATATAGTGACAGAATTTAGGACAGAAATAGATACAAGAAAGTATCCAAGTAATCAAATCTATCCTAAACTGTGTGATGCCGTGCATTATGCTTTATTTATAAGCCTCTACTCAATGAGAGGCAGTGATCAGTTAAGAATGATCATTTTAACAGGCTGATCAACTTGACATGTCTGCACTAAATCGTCCATTACTTTTGATTTAGAGCTAAAAATGACAGAAATCCAAAGCCCACGTTAAGCTAGCTCAATTTCTATATTGTGACAAAATTTGAGACAAAAATAGATACGATAAAGCATCTAAGTAATCCAATCTTTCCAAAACTGTGTGATATCTTGCATTACGCTACATTTATAAACATTTACTCAATGAGCATCAATGATCAGTTTAGATTGATCATTTTAATTGGCCGATTAACTTGACATGTCTACACTAAATCGTCTATAACTTTTGATTTACAACTCAGAATGACACAACTCAATTGCCCACATTAAGCTTGCTCAAGTTTCTATATTGTGAAAAATTTGAGACAAAAATAGATACAAAAAAGCATCCAAGTAATCAAATCTATCCCAAAATCTAAGCCTTTTGCTCAACTAGCAGCAATGATCAGTTTAGAATGATCATATTAAGTAGGCGATCAACTTGACATGTCCACACTAAATCGTCTGTAACTTTTGATTTAGAGCTCAGAATGACAAAAATCTGAAGCCCACGTTATGCTAGCTCAATTTTCTATATTGTGAAAAAATTTGAGGCACAAATAGATACAACAAAGCGTCCAATTGATCCAATCTATCCAAAAATGCGTGTTGCCATGCATTATGTTTCATTTAAAAGCCTTTACTCAATGAGCATCAATGATCAGTTTGAAATTATCCTTGTAACTGGCCGATCAACTTGATATGTGTGCACTAAATCCTCCGTATCTTTAAATTTATAGCTCTGAATGACACGAATCTAATGCCCATGTTAGTCTAGCTCAGTTTCCTATATTGTGACAAAATTTGAGACAAAAATAGATACGACAAAGCATCCACATGATCCAATCTATGCAAAACTATGTGATGCCATGCATTACGCATCATTTATAAGCATTTACTCAATGAGCATCAGTGATTAGTTTAGAATAATCATTTTAACTGCCGATCAACTTGATATGTCTCCACTAAATCGTCTGTAACTTTTGATTTATAGCTTATAATGACACGAATCCAATACCCACTTTAAGCTAGCTCAAGTTTCTATAATTGACCAAATTTGAGACAGAAATAAATATGACAAAAGCATTTAAGTAATCTAATCTATCCCAAACTGCGTGATGCCATGCATTATGCTTCATTTATATGCCTTTACTCAATGACCACCAATAATCAGTTTAGAATGATCATTTTAACTTGCCGATCAACTTGACATGTCCACACTAAATCGTCAGTAACTTTTCATTTAGAGCTCAGAACGACAAAAATCTAAATCCCACGATATGTTAGATCAATTTTTTTATATTGTGAAAATTTTTGAGACACGAATATATACAACAAAGCATCCAAGTAATCCAATCTATCCAAAACTGCGTGATGCCTTGCATTATGGTTCATTTAGAAGCCTTTACTCAATGAGCATTAATGATCTGTTTTGAATAATCATTGTAGCTATTCGATCAATTTACATTTCTGCATTAAATCGTCTCTAACTTTTGATTTATAGCTAAAAATGACTCGAATCCAATGCTAACGTTAAGCTAGCTCAATTACCTATATTGTGACAAAATACAAGAGAGAAATAGATACACCGAAGTGTCCAAGTTATCCAATCTGTCCCGTACTGCGTTATGTCATGCATTATGCTTCATTAATAAGCCTTTACTCAATGAGCATCAACGATAAGTTTAGAATGATCATTTTAACTGGCCGAACAACTTTACATGTCCGTACTAAATCATCCGTAACTTTTGATTTTGAGCTCAGAATGATACAAATCCCAAGCCCACGTTAAGCTAGCTCAATTATTGTAACAAAATTTCAGAGAAAAATAGATACGAAAAAGCGTACAAGAAATCCAATATATCCAAAACTGCTTGATGCCATGCATTATGCTTCATTTTATAAGCCTTTATTCAATAAGCATTAGTGATCAGTTTTTAATGATCATTGTAACTAGCCGATAAACTTAACATGTTTGCATTAAATCGTCAGTAACTTTTGATTTGTAGCTCAGAATGACACCAATCAATGCGGACGTTAAGCTAGCTCAATTTCCTATATTGAGACAAAATTTGAGACAGAAATAGATACGACAAAGCGTCCAAGTTATCCAATCTATCTCGAACTGCGTTACGCCATGCATTATGCTTCACTAATAAGCCTTTACTCCATGAGCATCAATGATTAGTTTAGAATGATCATTTTAACTGGTCGAACAACTTGACATGTCTATAATAAATTATCCGCAACTTTCGATTTAGAGCTCAGAATGACACAAATCCAAAGCCCACGTTAAGCTAGCTCAATTTTCTATATTGTAACAAAAATTTGAGACAGAAATAGATACAACAAAGCGTCCAAGTAATCCATTCTGTCCAAAACTGCTTGATGCCATGCATTATGCTTCATTTTATAAGCCTTTTCTCAATCAACATCAATGATCAGTTTAGAATCATTATTTTAACTGGCCGATCAATTTGACATGTCTGCACTAAATCGTCCTTAACTTTTGATTTTTAGCTCAGAATGACACAAATCCAAAGCTCACGTTAAGCTAGCTCAATTTTCTATATTATGAAAAAACTTGAGACAAAAATAGCAACGACAAAGCATCCAATGTAATCCAACCTATCCAAAACTGCATGATGCCATGCATTATGCTTCATTTATAAACATTTACTCAATGCGTATGAATGATCAGTTTAGAATGATCATTTTAACTAGCCGATCAGCTTAACATATCTGCACTAAATCTTCCCTAACTTTTGATATATAGCTCAGAATTACACGAATTCAATGCCCACGTTAAGGTAGAACAAGTTTCTTATTATGACAAAATTTGAGACATAAATTGGTACGACAAAGCATCCAAATAATCATATCTATCACAAACTGTGTGGTGCCATGCATTATGCTTCATTTATATGCCTGTACTCAATGAGCACCAATGATCAATTTAGAATGATCATTTTAACTTCCCGATCAACTTGACATGTCTGCACTAAATCGTCTGTAACTTTTGATTTAGAGCTCAGAATGACAAAATATAAAGCCCACGTTATGCTCGCTCAATTGTCTATATTGTGACAAAATTTGAGACATAAATAGATACGACAAAGCGTCCAAGCAATCCAATCTATCCAAAACTGCGTGCTGCTGTGCATTATGCTTCAGTTTGAACCCTTTAGTCAATGAGTATCAATGGTCAGTTTACAATGATCATTGTAACTCGCCGATCAACTTGACATGTTTGAACTAAATCGTCTCTAACTTTTGATTTACAGCTCAAAATGACACAAATCCAATGCTAACGTTAAGCTACCTCAGTTTCCTATATTGTGACAAAAGTTGAGATAGAAATTGATACAACAAAGTGTCCAAGTTATCCAATCTATCCCGAACTGCGTTATGCCATACATTATGCTTCATTAATAAGCCTTTATTCAATGAGCATCAATGATCAGTTTAGAGTGATCATTTTAACTGCTCGAACAACTTGACACGTGTGTACTAAATCATCCGTAACTTCTGATTTAGAGCTCAATATGACATAAATCCAAAGCCCACATTAAGCTAGCTCTGTTTTCTATATTGTAGCATATTTGAGATACAAATAGATACGACAGAGCGTCCAAGCAATCCAATCTATCCAAAACTCTGTGATAACATCCATTATGCTTCATTTTATAAGCCTTTACTCAATAAGCATTGGTGATCAGTTTTTAACAAGTCGATCAACTTGACATGTCTGCACTAAATCGTCCTTAACTTTTGAGTTTGAGCTACGTTAATCTATCTCAATTTTCTATAGTGTGACAAAATTTGACACATAAATAGATATGACAAAGCGTCAAAGTAATCAAAAATACCCAGAACTGTGCGATGCCATGCATTATGCTTCATTTATAAACATTTACTCAATGAGCATCAATTATTAGTTTAGAATGATCATTTTAACTGGCCGTTCAACTTGACATGTCTGCACTAAATCTTTCGTAACTTTTGAAATATAGCTCAGAATGACACGAATCCATTGCCCACGTTAAGCTAGCTCAAGTTTCTATATTGTGACAAAATTTGAGACAGAAATAGATAAGACCAAGCATCCAAAAAATCCAATCTATCCAAATTACATGATGCCATACATCATGCTTCATTTATATGCCTTTACTCAATGAGCACCAATGATCAGTTTAGAATGATCATATTAACTTGCATATCAACTTGACATGTCCGCACTAAATCGTCCGTAACTTTTGATTTAGAGCTCAGAATTACACGAACCCAATGCCCACGTTAAGATAGCTTAAGTCTCTATATTGCGACAAAATTTAAGATAGAAATAGTTATGACAAAGTTTCCAAAATATCCAATCTATCATGAATTGCGTGATGCCACGCATTATGCTGCATTTATAAGCTTTTACTAAATGAGCACCAATGATCTGTTAAGATTGATCATGTTAACTGGCCGATCAACTTGACATGTCCGCACTAAATCATCTGTAACTTCTGATTTAGAGCTCAAAATGACACAAATCCAAAGCCCATGTTAAGCCAGCTCAATTTTATATATTGTGACAAAATTTGAAACAGCAATAGATTCGACAAAGCATCTAAGTAATCCAATCTATTGAAAACTGTTTTTTGCCACGCATTATGCTTCATTTATAAGCATTTACTCAATGAGCATCAATGATCAGTTAAGAATGACCATTGTAACTTGCAAATCAACTTGACATGTCTACACGAAATTGTCTGTAACTTTGGATTTATAGCTCAGAATGACACGAATCCATTGTCCACGTTAAGCTAGTTCAAGTCTCTATATTGTGACAAAATTTGAGATGGAAATAGATAAGACAAACTGTCCAAGTAATCCAATCAATCCAAAATTGCGTGATGCCATGCATTATGCTTCATTTATAATCCATTTCTCAATGAGCATCAATGATTAGTTTAGAATGATCATTGTAACTGGACGATCATCTTGACATGTCTACACAAAATCATCTGTACTTTTGATTTATAGCTTAGAATGGCACGAATCTAATGCCCACGTTAAGCTAGCTCAATTTCCTATATTGTGACAAAATTTGAGACACAAAAAGATACGACAAAGAATCCAAGTAATCATGTATCTCAAACAGCGTGATTCCATGCATTATGATTCATTTATAGCCTTTTCTCATTGAGCACTAATGATCTGTTTAGAATGGTTATATTAACTGTTTGATCAACTTGACATATCTGTACCAAAACTTCCGTAAATTTTGATTTTGAGCTCAGAATAACACAAATCCAAAACCCACGTTAAACTAGCTCAAGTTTCTATATTGTGACAAAATTTGAGGCAAAAATAGATACAATAAAGCATCCAAGTAATCCAATCTATCAAAAAGTGCGTGATGCCATGCATTATACTTCATTTTTATGCCTTTACTCAATCAGCACCAATGATCATATTAACTTGCTGATCAACTTGACATGTCCGCACTACATCACCTGTAACTTTTGATTTATAGCTCAGAATGACATGAATCCAATGCCCACGTTAAGCTAGCACAAGTTTCTATATTGTGACAAAATTTGAAATAGAAATAGATACAACAAAGCGTTCAAGTTATCCAATCTATCCCAAACTATGTGATGCAGTGCATTATGCTTCAGTTTTAAGCCTCTACCCAATGAGCATCAATGTCAGTTAAAAATGATCATTTTAACTGGCCGATAAACTTGACATTTCCACATTAAATTGTCCGTAACTTTTGATTTAGAGCTGAGAATAACACAAATCCAAAACCCACGTCAGAGTAGCTCAATTTTCTATATTGTGACAAAATATGAGACAATAATAGATATGATAAAGCATCCAAGTAATCCAATCTATCGAACACTGCGTGATGCCATGCATTATGCTTCATTTATAAGCATTTACTCAATGAGCATCAATGATCAGTTTATAATGATCATTGTAACTGGTCAATTGACTTGACATGTCTGCACTAAATCGTTTCTAACTTTGGATTTATAGATCAGAATGACACGAATCCAATGCCCACGTTAAGTTAGCTAAATTTCCTAAATTGTGACAAAATTAGAGACATAATTAAATACGACAAAGTGTCCAAATAATCCATTATTTCCAAAGCTCCGTGATGCGATGCATTATGCTTCATTTATAAGCATTTACACAATGAGCATCAACGATCAGTTGAGAATGATCATTTTAACTGGTCGATCAACTTGACATGTCTGCACTAAATTGTTTGTAACTTTTGATTTACAGCTCAAAATGACGCAACTCTAAAGCCCACCTTAAGCTAGCTCGGGTTTCTATATTGTGACAAAATTTGAAACATAAATAGATACAACAAAGCATCCAAGTAATCCATTCTATCCAAAACAGCGTTATGTCATGCATTATGCTTCATTTATAAGCCTTTACTCAATGAGCATCAATGATCAGTTTATAATGATCATTTTAAATGTGTGATCAACTTCACATGTTTGCACTAAATCTTAAGTAATTTTGATTTATAGCTAAAAATGACACGAATCTAATGCCCACGTTAACCTAGCTCAAGTTTCTATATTGTAACAAAATTTAAGACAAAAATACATACGACAAAGCATCCAAGTAATCAAATCTATCGTAAACTGCGTGATTCCATGCATTATTTATTTATACCCCTTTACTCAAAGAGCATCAATGATCAGCTAAAAATGATCATATTAACTTTCCGATCAACTTGAGACATCTCTACTATATCGCCCATAACTTTTCATTTAAAGCTGCGAATGACACGAATCTAATGCCCACATTAACCTAACTCAAGTTTCTATATGGTGAAAAATTTGATGCAAAAATAGATTACGACAAAGTATCAAAGTAATCAAATCTATCCCAAACTGGGTGATGCCAAGCATTAAGCTTCATTTAGAATGGTCATATTAACTGGTCGATCAACTCATGAGCACCAATGATCAGTTAAGAATGGTCATATTAACTGGTCGATAACCTTAACATGTCCACACTAAATTGTCTATAGCTTTTGATTTAGAGCTCAGAATGACACAAATACAATGCCCACATTAAGCTCGATCAAGTTTCTATATTGTGACAAAACTTGAGACAAAAATAGATACGAAAAAGCGTCCAAGTAATCCAATCTATCCCAAATTGCGTGATGACATGCATTATGCTTCATTTATAAGCCTTTACTCAATGAGCATCAGTGATCAGTTTAGAATAATCATTTTAGTTTCCGATTAACTTGACATATCTGCACTAAATCATCCGTAACCTTTGATTTATATCTCAAATTGACACAAATCTAACGTCCACCTTAACCAAGCTCAAGTTTCTATATTGTGACAAAATTGGATACAAAAATAAATATGACAAAGTATCCAAGTAATCAAATCTATTCCACACTGCGCGATGCCATGCATTATGGTTCATCTATAAGTCTTTACTCAACGAGCACCAATGGTCAGTTTAGAATGTTCACATTAATTGGCCGATCAACTTGACATGTACGCACTAAATTGTCCATAACTTTTGATTTAGACCTCAGAATGACACAAATCCAATGCCCACGTTAAGCTAGCTCAAACTTCTGTAATGTTACAAAATTTGAGAAAGAAATAGATACGACAAAGCATCCAAGTTATTCAGTCTATCCCGAACTGTGTAATGCCATGCATTATGCTTCATTAATAACCCTCTACTCAATGAGCACCAATAATCAGTTAATAATGATAATTTTAACTCGCCGATAAACTTGACATGTCTTCCCAAATCATCCATAAGTTTTGATTTAGAGCTCATAATGACATAAATCCATAGCCCAGGTTAAGCTAGCTAAATTTTCTACATTGTAAAATTTTTTGAGACAGATACAGATACGACAAAGTGTCTAAGTAGTCCAATATATCCAAAAATGCGTGATGCCATGCATTATGCTTCATTTTATAAGCCTTTACTCAATCAGCATCAATGATAAGTTTTGAATCATTATTTTAACTCGCCGATCAACCTGACACGTCTACATTAAATCGTCCTTAACTTTTAATTTGTTAAGCTACCTCAATTTCCTATATTGTGAAAACATTTGAGACAGAAATCGATACGACAAAGTATCCAAGTAATGCAATCTATCCCATACAACGTGATGCCATGGATTATGCTTCATATATAAGCTTTTACATAATGAGCACCAATGATCATATTAACTGGCCGATCAACTTGACATGTTAGCACCAAATCGTCCGTAACTTTTGATATAGTGGTCAGAAGGACACAAATGCAAAGCCCACGTTAAGCTAGATCAGTTTCTATATTGTGAAAAAATTTGAGAGAGTAATAGATACGAGAAAGCATCCAAGTAATGCAAACTATCTAAAATTGTGTTATGCCATGCATTATACTTCCTTTATAAGCCTTTACTCAATGAGTATCAATGATCAGTCTAGAATGATAATTTAACTTGCCGAAAAACATGACTTGTCCCACGTTAAACTAGCTCAAGTTTTTGTATTAAAACAAAATTTGAGACAGAAATAGATACGACATTGTGTCCAAGTTAACCAATCTATCTTGAACTGGGTGATGCCATGCATTATTCTTCATTAATAAGCCTCTACTCAATGAGCACCAATGATAAGTTAATAATGATCATTTTAACTGGCCGATAAACTTGACATGTCTGCACTAAATCGTCTGTAACTTTTGATTTAGAACATAGAATGACACAAAACCACTGCCCACGTTTAGCTAGCTCAAGTTTCTATACTGTAACAAAATTTGAGATTGAAATAGATACGACAAAGCGTTCAAGTTATCCAATCTATCCCAAACTGCACGATGCCATGCATTATGCTTCATTAATAAGCCTCTACTCAATGAGCACTAGAGATCAGTTAATAATGATCATTTTAACATGCCGGTCAACTTGACATGTCCGTCCTAAATCGTGGGTAACTTTTGATTTAGATCTCAAAATGACGCAAATCCAAAGTTCATGTTAAGCTACCTCAATTTCTATATTGTGACAAAATTTGAAAGAGAAATAAATATGACAAAGCATCCAAGTAATCCAAAGTATCTAAGTGGCCATGCATTACGCTTCATGTATAACCCTTTACTCAATGAGCATCCATGATCAGTTTAGAATGATCATTTTAACTTGCCGATAAACTTGAGATGACTGCCTTAAATTGTCGTTAAGTTTTGATTTGTAGCTCAGAATGATAGGAATCAAATGCCGACAGTAAGCTACCTCAATTTCTATATTGTGACAAATTTGAGACAGAAATAGACACGACAAAGCATCCAAGTAATCCGTTCTATCCCAAACTGTGTTATGCCATGCATTATGCTTTATTTATAAGCCTTTACTCAATGAGCGCCAATGATCAGTTTAGAATGATCAGATTAACTCGCCGATCAACTTGACATGTCAGCACTAAATCTTCTGAAACTTTTGATTTAGAAGTTAGAATGACACAAATCCACTACCCACGTTTAGCTAGCTCAAGTTTCTATATCGTAACAAAATTTGAGATAGAAAAAGATACGACAAAGCGTTCAAGTTATCCAATCTATCCCAAACTGCGCGATGCCATGCATTATGCTTCATTACTGAGCATCTACTCAATGAGCACCAGTGATGAGTTAATAATGATCATTCTAACATGCCGATCAACTCGACATGTCCATCCTAAATCGTGCGTAACTTTTGATTTCGACATGTCCATCCTAAATCATCTCAAAATGACACAAATCCAAAGTTCATGTTAAGCTAGATTAATATCTATATTGTGGCCAAATTTGATAGAGAAATAAATACGACAAAGCATCCAAGTAATCCAAAGTATCTAAGATGCCATGCATTATGCTTCATCTATACGCCTTTACTCAATGACAATCAATGATCAGTTCATAATGATCATTTTAACTTGCCGCTAAACTTGACATGTCTGCACTAAATCGCCCTTAAATTTTTATTTGTAGCTGAGAACAACATGAATCCAATGATGACATTATGCTAGCTCAATTTTCTATATTGTGACAAAATTTGAGATAGAAATAGACCAGACAAAACATCCAAATAATCCATTCTATCCCAAATTCTGTGATGCCATGCATTGTGCTTCATTTATAAGCATTTACTCAATGAGCACCAATGATCAGTTTAGAATGGTCATATTAACTGGTCGATCAACTAAACATGTCCACACTAAATTGTCTGTAGCTTTTGATTTAGAACTCAGAATGACACAAATCCAATGCCAACATTAAGCTCGCTCAAGTTTCTATATTGTGACAAAATTTGAGACAAAAATTGATACGACAAAGCATCCAAGTAATCCAATCTATCCCAAACTGCGTGAAGCCATGCATTATGCTTCATTAAAAGCCTTTACTCAATGAGCATCAGTCATCAGTTTAGAATGATCATTTTAATTGCCGATAAACTTCACATATCTGCACTAAATCATCCGTAACTTTTGATTTATATCTCAAAATGACACGAATCTAACTTCCACCTTGACCAAGCTCAAGTTTTTATATCGTGACAAAATTTGACGCAGAAATGGATATGAAAAAGTATCCAACTAATGAAATCTATCCCACACTGTGCGATGCCATGCATTATGCTTCATCTATAAGTCTTTACTCAACGAGCACTAGTGATCAGTTTTGAATGATCATATTAACAGGCCCATCAACTTGATATGTACGCACTAAATTGTCCATAACTTTTGATTTAGAGCTCGGAATGACACAAATCCAATGGCCACGTTAAGCAAGCTCAAGTTTCTGTATTGTAACAAAATTTGAGACACAAATAGATACGACAAAGCGTCCAAGTTATTCAATTTATCCCAAACTGTGTAATGCCATGCATTATGCTTCATTGATAACGCTCTACTCAATGAGCACCAATGATCAGTTAATAATGATCGTTTTATCTCGCTGATAAACTTGACATGTCTGCACTAAATCATCAGTAAGTTTTGATTTAGAGCTCATAATGACATAAATCCATAGCCCAGGTTAAGCTAGCTAAATTTTTTACACTGTAAAAATATTTGAGACAGATACAAATACGACAAAGTGTCTAAGTAGTCCAATATATCCAAAAATATGTGATGCCATGCATTATGCTTCATTTTATAAGCTTTTACTCAATCGGCATTAATGATCAGTTTAGAATCATTATTTTAACTCGCCGATCAGCTTGACAGGTCTACATTAAATCGTCCTTAAACTTTTTATTTGTAGCTCGGAATGACACAAATCCAATGTCCACGTTAAGCTACTTCAATTTCCTATATTGTGAAAACTTCTAAGATAGAAATAGATATGATAAAGCATCCAAGTAATATAATATATCCCAGACTACGTGATGCCATGGATTATGCTTCATATATAAGCTTTTACATAATGAGCACTAATGATCAGAATAACTGGCCGATCAACTTGACATGTGATCAGAAAATCGTCCGTAGCTTTTGATTTTTAAATCAGAATGACACGAATCCAATGCTGACATTAAGCTAGCTCCATTTTTGATATTGTGACAAAATTTGAGGCATAAGTAGACACGAATAAGCATCCAAGTAATCAATAATATCCTAAACTGAATGATGCCATGAATTACTTCATTTATAAGCCTTTACTCAATGAAACCAATGATAAGTTTAGAATGATCATATTGACGTGCCAATCAAATTGACATGTCCGGATTAAATTGTCCATAATTTTTGATTTAGAGCTCAGAATAGCACAAATCCAATGCCCACGTTAAGCTAGCTCAAGTTTTTGTATTGTAACAAAATTTGAGACAGAAATAGATACGACAAAGTGTCCAAGTTAACCAATCTATCTTGAACTGTGTGATGCCATGCATTATGCTTCGTTAATAAGCCTCTACTAATGAGCACCAATGATAAGTTTTTAATAATGATCATTTTCACTGGCCGATAAACTTGACATGTCTGCACCAAATCATCCGTAACTTTTGAATTAGAGCTCAAAACGACAAAAATCCAAAGCCCACGTTAAGGTAGCTCAATTTCTATGTTGTGATAAAATTTGAGACAGAACTAGACATGACAAAGCATCCAAGTAATCCATTCTACCCCAAACTGCGTTATGCCATGCATTATGCTTCATTTATAAGCCTTTACTCAATGAGCACCAATGATCAGTTTAGAATGCTCATATTAACTCGCCGATCAACATGACATGTCGGCACTACATCTTCTGTAACTTTTGATTTAGAAGTTAGAATGACACAAATCCACTGCCCACGTTTAGCTAGCTCAAGTTTCTATATCATAACAAAATTTGAGATAGAAAAAGATACGACAAAGCATTCAAGTTATCCAATCTATCTCAAACTGCGTGATGCCATGCATTATGCTTCATTATTAAGCCTCTACTCAATGAGCACCAGTGATCAGTTAATAATGATCATTTTAACTTGCCGATCAACTCGACATGTCCGTCCAAAATCGTGCCTAACTTTTGATTTAGATCTCAGAATGACACAAATCCAAAGTTCATGTTAAGCTAGATCAATATCTATATTGTGACAAAATTTGAGAGAGAAATAAATACGACAAAGCATCCAAGTAATCCAAAGTATCTAAGATGCCATGCATTATGCTTCATCTATACGCCTTTACTCAATGAACATAAATGATCAGTTTAGAATGATGCCTTTACTCAATGAGCAGAAATGATCAGTTTATAATGATCATTTTAACTAGCCGCTAAACTTGACATATCTGCACAAAATCGCCCTTAAAGTTTTATTTGTAGTTGAGAATGACATGAATCCAATGATGACATTAAGCTAGCTCAATTTCTATATTGTGACAAAATTTGAGATAGAAATAGAACCGACAAAACATCCAAATAATGCATTCTATCCCAAGTTGCGTGATGCCATGCATTATGCTTCTTTATAAGACTTTACTCAATGAGCACCAATGATCAGTTTAGAATGGTCATATTAACTTGTCGATCAACTAAACATGTCCACACTAAATTGTCTGTAGCTTTTGATTTAGAGCTCAGAATGACACAAATCCAATGCCCACATTAAGCTCGCTCAAGTTTCTATATTGTGACAAATTTGAGACAAAAAAGATACGACAAAGCGTCCAAGTAATCCAATCTATCCCAAACTGCATGACGCCATTCATTATGCTTCATTAAAAAGCCTTTACTCAGTGAGCATCAGTGATCAGTTTACAATGATCATTTTAATTGCACTAAATCATCTGTAACTTTTGATTCATATCTCAAAATGACACGAATCTAACGTCCACCTTAACCAAGCTCAAGTTTCTATATTGTGACAAAATTTGATGCAGAAAAGGATATGACAAAGTATCCAAGTCAAATCTATCCCACACCGTGTGATGCCATGCATTATGCTTCATCTATAAGTCTTTACTCAACGAGCACCAGTGATCAGTTTAGAATGATCATATTAACTGGCCGATCAATTTGACATGTACGCACTAAATTGTCCATAACTTTTGATTTAGAGCTCGAAATGACACAAAACCAATGCCCACGTTAAGCTAGCTCAAGTTTCTGTATTGTAGCAAAATTTGAGACAGAAATAGATACGACAAAGCGTCCAAGTTATTCAATCTATCCCGAATTGTGTAATGCCATGCATTATGCTTCATTAATAACCCTCTACTCAATGAGCACCAATGATCATTTTAACTCGCCGATAAACTTGACATGTCTGCAATAAATCATCCGTAAGTTTTGATTTAGAGCTCATAATGAGATAAATCCACAGCCCAAGTTAAGCTAGCTAAATGTTTTACATTGTAAAAAAATTTGAGACAGATATAGATACGACAAAGTGTCTAAGTAGTCCAATATATCCAAAAATGCATGATGCCATGCATTATGCTTAATTTTATAAGCCTTTACCCAATCAGCATCAACGATCAATTTAGAATCATTATTTTAACTCGCCGATCAACCTGACACGTCTACATTAAATAGTCCTTAACTTTTGATTTGTAGCTCACAATGACACAAATCCAATGCCCACATTAAGCTACCTCAATTTCCTATATTGTGAAAACATTTGAGACAGAAATAGATACGACAAAGCACCCAAGTAGTACAATCTCTCCCTGACTATGTGATGCCATGGATTATGCTTCATATATAAGCTTTTACATATTGAGCACCAATGATCATATTAACTGGCCGATCAACTTGACATGTGAGCACCAAGTCGTCTGTAACTTTTGATTTTGAGCTCAGAACGACACAAATCCAAAGCCCACGTTAAGCTAGATCAATTTCTATATTGTGACAAAATTTGAGAGAGAAATAGATACGACAAAGCATCCAAATAATCCAAACTATCTAAAATTGTCTTATGCCATGCATTATGCTTCATTTATAAGCCTTTACTCAACGAGTATCAATGATCAGTTTAGAATGATAATTTCAACTTGCCGAAAAACTTGACATGTCTGCACTAAATCATCGTTAAGTTTCAATTTGTAGCTCAGAATGACATGAATCAAATGCCGACAGTAATCTAGCTCAATTTTCTATATTGTGACAAAATTTAAGACCAAAATGGACACGACAAAGCATCCAAGTAATCCATTCTACCCCAAACAGCGTGATGCCATGCATTATGCTTCATTTATAAGCCTTTACTCAATCAGCACCAATGATCAGTTTAGAATGCTCATATTAACTCGTCGATCAACTTGACATGTCTGCACGAAATCGTCTGTAATTTTTTATTTAGAACATAGAATGACACAAAACAAGAGCCCATGTTTAGCTAGCTCAAGTTTCTATATTTTTACAAAATTTGAGATAGAAATAGATACGACAAAGCGTTAAAGTTATCCAATCTATCCCAAACTGCGTGATGCCATGCATTATGCTTCATTTATAAGCCTCTACTCAATGAGCACTAGTGATCAGTTAATAATGATCATTTTAACTTGCCGATCACCTTGACATGTACGTACTAAATCGTGAGTAACTTTTGATTTAGATCTCAGAATGAAACAAATCCAAAATTCATGTTAAGCTAGCTCAATTTCTATAATGTGACAAAGTTTGAGAGAGAAATAAATACGACAAAGCATCCAAGTTATCCAAAGTATCTAAATTGCCATGCATTATGCTTCATTTATAAGCCTTTACTCAATGAGGATCAGTGATCAGTTTAGAATGATCATTTTAACTTGTTGATAAACCTGACATGACTGCTCTAAATCGTCGTTATGTTTCGATTTGTAACTCAGAATAACAGGAATCAAATGCCGACAGTAAGGTAGCTCAATTTGCTATATTGTGACAAAATTTCAGACCGAAATAGACATGTCAAAGCATCCAAGTAATCCATTCTACCCCAAACTGCGTTATGCCATGCATTATGCTCCATTTATAAGCCTTTACTCAATGAGCACCAATGATCACTTTAGAATGCTCATATTAACTCACCGATCAACATGACATGTCGGCACAAAATCTTCTGTAACTTTTTATTTAGAAGTTAGAATGACACAAATCCACGCCCACGTTTAGCTAGCTCAAGTTTCTATATCATAACAAAATTTGAGATAGGAAAAGATACGACAAAGCATTCAAGTTATCCAATCTATCTCAAACTGCGTGATGCCATGCATTATGCTTCATTAATAACCCTCTACTCAATGAGCACCAATGATCATTTTAACTCGCCGATAAACTTGACATGTCTGCAATAAATCATCCATAAGTTTTGATTTAGAGCTCATAATGAGTTAAATCCACAGCCCAAGTTAAGCTAGCTAAATGTTTTACATTGTAAAAAAATTTGAGACAGATATTGATACGACAAAGTGTCTAAGTAGTCCAATATATCCAAAAATGCATGATGCCATGCATTATGCTTAATTTTATAAGCCTTTACCCAATCAGCATCAACGATCAGTTTAGAATCATTATTTTAACTCGCCGATCAACCTGACACGTCTACATTAAATCGTCCTTAACTTTTGATTTGTAGTTCAGAATGACACAAATCCAATGCCCACGTTAAGCTACCTCAATTTCCTATATTGTGAAAACATTTGAGACAGAAATAGATACGACAAAGCACCCAATTAATACAATCTCTCCCAGACTATGTGATGCCATGGATTATGCTTCATATATAAGCTTTTACATAATGAGCACCAATGATCATATTAACTGGCCGATCAACTTGACATGTGAGCACCAAATCGTCTGTAACTTTTGATTTAGAGCTCAAAAGGACACAAATCCAAAGCCCACGTTAAGCTAGATCAATTTCTATATTGTGACAAAATTTGAGAGAGAAATAGATACGACAAAGCATCCAAATAATCCAAACTATCTAAAATTGTGTTATGCCATGCATTATGCTTCATTTATAAGCCTTTACTCAACGAGTATCAATGATCAGTTTAGAATGATAATTTCAACTTGCCAAAAAACTTGACATGTCTGCTCTAAATCGTCCATAACTTTTGACTTTTTGATCAGAATGACACGAATCCAATGCTGACATTAAGCTAGCTCCATTTTGATATTGTGACAAAATTTGAGACAGAAGTAGACACGAAAAAGCATCCAAGTAATCCATTATATCCTAAACTGCATGATGCCATGAATTATTCTTCATTTATAAGCTTTTAGTCAATGAAACCAATGATCAGTTTAGAATGATCATATTAACTTGCCGATCAACTTGACATGTCCGCACTAAATTGTCCATAACTTTTGATTTAGAGCTCAGAATGGCACAAATCCAATGCCCACGTTAAGCTAGCTAAAGTTTTTGTATTGTAACAAAATTTGAGACAGAAATAGATACGAGAAAGTGTCCAAGTTATCCAATATATTCTGAACTGTGTGATGCCATGCATTATTCTTCATTAATAAGCCTCCACTCAATGAGCACCAATGATAAGTTAATAATGATCATTTTATTTGGCCGATAAACTTGACATGTCTGCACTAAATCGTCCGTAACTTTTGATTTAGAGCTCAAAATGACAAAAATCCAAAGCCCACGTTAAGGTAGCTCGATTTCTATATTGTGACAAAATTTGAGAGAGAAATAGATACGACAAAGCATCCAAGTAATCCAAACTATCTAAAATTGTGTGATGCCATGCATTATGCTTCATTTATAAGCCTTTACTCAATGAGTATCAATGATCAGTTTAGAATGATCATTTTAACTTGCTTATAAACTTGACATGACTGCTCTAAATCATTGTTAAGTTTCGATTTGTAGCTCAGAATGACATGAATCAAATGCCGACAGTAATCTAGCTCAATTTTCTATATTGTGACAAAATTTAAGACCAAAATGGACACGACAAAGCATCCAAGTAATACATTCTACCCCAAACAGCGTGATGCCATGCATTATGCTTCATTTATAAGCCTTTACTCAATGAGCACCAATGATCAGTTTAGAATGATCATATTAACTCGTCGATCAACTTGACATGTATGCACGAAATCGTCTGTAACTTTTGATTTAGAACATAGAATGACACAAAACCAGAGCCCATGTTTAGCTAGCTCAAGTTTCTATATTTTTACAAAATTTGAGATAGAAATAGATACGACAAAGTGTTAAAGTTATCCAATCTATCCCAAACTGTGTGATGCCATGCATTATACTTCATTTATAAGCCTCTACTCAATGAGCACTAGTGATCAGTTAATAATGATCATTTTAACTTGCCGATCATCTTGATATGTCCGTACTAAATCGTGGTTAACTTTTGATTTAGATCTCAGAATGACACAAATCCAAAATTCATGTTAAACTAGCTCAATTTCTATAATGTGACAAAATTTGAGAGAGAAATAAATACGACAAAGCATCCAAGTTATCCAAAGTATCTAAGTTGCCATGCATTATGCTTCATTTATAAGCCATTACTCAATGAGGATCAGTGATCAGTTTAGAATGATCATTTTAACTTGTCGATAAACCTGACATGACTGCTCTAAATCGTCGTTATGTTTTGATTAGTAACTAAGAATGAGAGGAATCAAATGCCGACAGTAAGGTAGCTCAATTTGCTATATTGTGACAAAATTTGAGACCGAAATAGACACGACAAAGCATCCAAGTAATCCATTCTACCCCAAACTGCGTTATGCCACGCATTATGCTTCGTTTATAAGCCTTTACTCAATGAGCACCAATGATCTGTTTAGAATGCTCATATTAACTTGCCGATCAACATGACATGTTGGCACTAAATCTTCTGTAACTTTTGATTTAGAAGTTAGAATGACACAAATCCACTGCCCACGTTTAGCAAGCTCAAGTTTCTATATCATAACAAAATTTGAGATAGAAAAAGATACGACAAAGCATTCAAGTTCTCCAATATATCTCAAACTGCGTGATGCCATGCATTATGCTTCATTATTAAGCCTCTACTCAATGAGCACCAGTGATCAGTTAATAATGATCATTTTAACTTGCCGATCAACTCGACATGTCCGTCCAAAATCGTGCCTAACTTTTGATTTAGATCTCAGAATGACACAAATCCAAAGTTCATGTTAAGCTAGATCAATATCTATATTGTGACAAAATTTGAGAGAGAAATAAATACGACAAAGCATCCAAGTAATCCAAAGTATCTAAGATGCCATGCATTATGCTTCATCTATACGCCTTTACTCAATGAACATAAATGATCAGTTTAGAATGATGCCTTTACTCAATGAGCAGAAATGATCAGTTTATAATGATCATTTTAACTAGCCGCTAAACTTGACATATCTGCACTAAATCGCCCTTAAAGTTTTATTTGTAGTTGAGAATGACATGAATCCAATGATGACATTAAGCTAGCTCAATTTCTATATTGTGACAAAATTTGAGATAGAAATAGAACCGACAAAACATCCAAATAATGCATTCTATCCCAAGTTGCGTGATGCCATGCATTATGCTTCTTTATAAGACTTTACTCAATGAGCACTAATGATCAGTTTAGAATGGTCATATTAACTTGTCGATCAACTAAACATGTCCACACTAAATTGTCTGTAGCTTTTGATTTAGAGCTCAGAATGACACAAATCCAATGCCACATTAAGCTCGCTCAAGTTTCTATATTGTGACAAAATTTGAGACAAAAAAGATACGACAAAGCGTCCAAGTAATCCAATCTATCCCAAACTGCATGACGCCATTCATTATGCTTCATTAAAAAGCCTTTACTCAGTGAGCATCAGTGATCAGTTTACAATGATCATTTTAATTGCACTAAATCATCTGTAACTTTTGATTCATATCTCAAAAAGACACGAATCTAACGTCCACCTTAACCTAGCTCAAGTTTGTATATTGTGACAAAATTTGATGCAGAAAAGGATATGACAAAGTATCCAAGTAATCAAATCTATCCCACACCGTGTGATGCCATGCATTATGCTTCATCTATAAGTTTTTACTCAACGAGCACCAGTGATCAGTTTAGAATGATCATATTAACTGGCCGATCAATTTGACATGTACGCACTAAATTGTCCATAACTTTTGATTTAGAGCTCGGAATGACACAAATCCAATGCCCACGTTAAGCTAGCTCAAGTTTCTGTATTGTAACAAAATTTGAGACAGAAATAGATACGAAAAAGCGTCCAAGTTATTCAATCTATCCCGAATTGTGTAATGCCATGCATTATGCTTCATTAATAACCCTCTACTCAATGAGCACCAATGATCATTTTAACTCGCCGATAAACTTGACATGTCTGCAATAAATCATCCGTAAGTTTTGATTTAGAGCTCATAATGAGATAAATCCATAGCCCAAGTTAAGCTAGCTAAATGTTTTACATTGTAAAAAAATTTGAGACAGATATAGATACGACAAAATGTCTAAGTAGTCGAATATATCCAAAAATGCATGATGCCATGCATTATGCTTAATTTTATAAGCCTTTACCCAATCAGCATCAACGATCAGTTTAGAATCATTATTTTAACTCACCGATCAACCTGACACGTCTACATTAAATCGTCCTTAACTTTTAATTTGTAGCTCAGAATGACACAGCTCCAATGCCCACGTTAAGCTACCTCAGTTTCCTATATTGTGAAAAAATTTTAGACAGAAATAGATACGACAAAGCATCCAAGTAATCCAATCAATCCCAGACTGCGTGATGTCATGGATTCTGCTTCATATATAAGCTTTAACTTAATGAGAACCAATGATCATATTAACTGGCCGATCAACTTGACATGTGAGCACCGAATCGTTCGTAACTTTTGATTTAGAGCTCAGAAGGACAGAAATCAAAAGCCCACGTTAAGCTAGCAGGATTTCTATATTGTGACAAACTTTGAGAGAGAAATAGATACGACAAAGCATCCATGTAATCCAAACTATCAAAAATTGTGTTATGCCATGCATTATGCTTCATTTATAAGCCTTTACTCAACGAGTATCAATGATCAGTTTAGAATGATAATTTCAACTTGCCAAAAAACTTGACATGTCTGCACTAAATCGTCCATAACTTTTGACTTTTTGATCAGAATGACACGAATCCAATGCTGACATTAAGCTAGCTCCATTTTTGATATTGTGACAAAATTTGAGACAGAAGTAGACACGAAAAAGCATCCAAGTAATCCATTATATCCTAAACTGCATGATGCCATGAATTATTCTTCATTTATAAGCTTTTACTTAATGAAACCAATGATCATTTAGAATGATCATATTAACTTGCCGATCAACTTGACATGTCCGCACTAAATTGTCCATAACTTTTTTGTAGAGCTCAGAATGGCACAAATCCAATGCCCACGTTAAGCTAGCTCAAGTTTTTGTATTGTAACAAATTTTGAGACAGAAATAGATACGAGAAAGTGTCCAAGTTATCCAATCTATTCTAAACTGTGTGATGCCATGCATTATGCTTCATTAATAAGCTTCTACTCAATGAGCACCAATGATAAGTTAATAATGATCATTTTATTTGGCCGATAAACTTGACATGTCTGCACTAAATCGTCCGTAACTTTTGAATTAGAGCTCAAAATGACAACAATCCAAAGCCCACGTTAAGGTAGCTCAATTTCTATATTGTGACAAAATTTGAGAGAGAAATAGATACGACAAAGCATCCAAGTAATCCAAACTATCTAAAATTGTGTGATGCCATGCATTATGCTTCATTTATAAGCCTTTACTCAATGAGTATCAATGATCAGTTTAGAATGATCATTTTAACTTGCTGATAAACTTGACATGACTGCTCGAAATCATCGTTAAGTTTCGATTTGTAACTCAGAATGACAGGAATCAAATGCCGACAGTAATCTAGCTCAATTTTCTATATTGTGACAAAATTTAAGACCAAAATGGACACGACAAAGCATCCAAGTAATCCATTCTACCCCAAACAGCGTGATGCCATGCATTATGCTTCATTTATAAGCCTTTACTCAATGAGCACCAATGATCAGTTTAGAATGATCATATTAACTCGTCGATCAACTTTACATGTCTGCACGAAATCGTCAGTAACTTTTGATTTAGAACATAGAATGATACAAAACCAGAGCCCATGTTTAGCTAGCTCAAGTTTCTATATTTTTACAAAATTTGAGATAGAAATAGATACGACAAAGCATTAAAGTTATCCAATCTATCCCAAACTGCGTGATGCCATGCATTATGCTTCATTTATAAGCATCTACTCAATGAGCACTAGTGATCAGTTAATAATGATCATTTTAACTTGCCGATTATCTTGACATGTCCGTACTAAATCGTGGGTAACTTTTGATTTAGATCTCAGAATCACACAAATCCAAAATTCATGTTCATCTAGCTCAATTTCTATAATGTGACAAAATTTTAGAGAGAAATAAATACGACAAAGCATCCAAGTTATCCAAAGTATCTAAGTTGCCATGCATTATGCTTCATTTATAAGCCTTTACTCAATGAGGATCAGTGATCAGTTTAGAATGATCATTTTAACTTGTCGATAAACCTGACATGACTCCTCTAAATCGTCGTTATGTTTTGATTTGTAACTCAGAATGACAGGAATCAAATGCCGACAGTAAGCTAGCTCAATTTTCTATATTGAGACAAAATTTGAGACCGAAATAGACACGACAAAGCATCCAAGTAATCCATTCTACCCAAACTGTGTTATGTCATGCATTGTGCTTCATTTCTAAGCCATTACTAAATGAGCACCAATGATCAGTTTAGAATGATCATATTAACTCGCCGATCAACTTGATATGTCGGCACTACATCTTCTGTAACTTTTGATTTAGAAGTTAGAATGACACAATTCCACTGACCACGTTTAGGTAGCTCAAGTTTCTATATCGTAACAAAATTTGAGATAGAAAAAGACACGACAAAGCGTTCAAGTTATCCAATCTATCCCAAACTGTGTGATGCCATGCATTATGCTTCATTAATAATGATCATTTTAACTTCCCGATAAACTTGACATGTCCATCCTAAATCGTGCGTAACTTTTGATTTAGATCTCAGAATGACACATATCCAGAGTTCATGTTAAGCTAGATCAATATCTATATTGTGACAAAATTTGAGAGAGAAATAAATACGACGAAGCATCCAAGTAATCCAAAGTATGTAAGATGCCATGCATTATGCTTCATTTATATGCTTTTACTCAATGAGCATCAATGATCAGTTTAAAATGGTCATTTTAACTTGCCGATAAATTTGACATGTCTGCACTAAATCGCCCTTAAATTTTTATTTGTAGCTGAGAATGACATGAATCCAATGATAACATTAAGCTAGCTCAATTTTCTATATTGTGAAAAAATTTGAGATAGAAATAGACCCGACAAAATATCCAAATAATCCATTCTATCTCAAATTGCGTGATGCCATGCATTATGCTTCATTTATAAGCCTTTACTCAATAAGCACCAATGATCAGTTTATTATGGTCATATTAACTGGTCGATCAACTAAACATGTCCACACTAAATTGTTTGTAGCTTTTGATTTAGCGCTCAGAATGACACAAATCCAATCCCCACGTTAAGCTCGCTCAAGTGTCTATATTGTGACAAAATTTGAGACAAAAATTGATACGACAAATCGTCCAAGTAATCCAATCTATCCCAAACTGCGTGATGCCATGCATTATGCTTCATTAAAAGCCTTTACTCAATGAGCATCAGTGATCAGTTTACAATGATCATTTTAATTGCCGATCAACTTCACATAGCACTAAATCATCTGTAACTTTGGATTTATATCTCAAAATGACAAGAATCTAACGTCCACCTTAACCATGCTAGAGTTTCTATATTCTGACAAAATTTGATGCAGAAATGGATATGACAAAGTATCCAAGTAATCAAATCTATCCCACACTGCGCGATGCCATGCATTTTGCTTCATCTATATGTCTTTACTCAACGAGCACCAGTGATCAGTTTAGAATGATCATATTAACTGGCCGATCAACTTGACATGTACGCACTAAATCGTCCATAACTTTTGATTTAGAGCTTGGAATGACACAAATCCAATGCCCACGTTAAGCTAGCTCAAGTTTTTGTATTGTAACAAAATTTGTGACAGAAATACATACGACAAAGCGTCCAAGTTATTCAATCTATCCCGAACTACGTAATGCCATGCATTATGCTTCATTAATAACCCTCTACTCAATGAGCACCAATGATCAGTTAATAATGATCATTTTAACTCACCGATAAACTTGACATGTCTGCACTAAATCATCCGTAAGTTTTGAGTTAGAGCTCATAATGACATAGATCCATAGCCCAGGTTAAGCTAGCTAAATTTTTTGCATTGTAAAAAAATTTGTGACATATACAGATACGACAAAGTGTCTAAGTAGTCCAATATATCCAAAAATGCATGATACCATGCATTATGCTTCATTTTATAAGCCTTTACCCAATCAGCATCAATGATCAGTTTAGAATCATTATTTTAACTCACCGATCAACCTGACACGTCTACATTAAATCGTCCTTAACTTTTAATTTGTAGCTCAGAATGACACAGCTCCAATGCCCACGTTAAGCTACCTCAGTTTCCTATATTGTGAAAAAATTTGAGACAGAAATAGATACGACAAAGCATCCAAGTAATCCAATCAATCCCAGACTGCGTGATGTCATGGATTCTGCTTCATATATAAGCTTTAACTTAATGAGAACCAATGATCATATTAACTGGCCGATCAACTTGACATGTGAGCACCCAATCGTTCATAACTTTTGATTTAGAGCTCAGAAGGACAGAAATCAAAAGCCCACGTTAAGCTAGCAGGATTTCTATATTGTGACAAACTTTGAGAGAGAAATAGATACGACAAAGCATCCATGTAATCCAAACTATCAAAAATTGTGTTATGCCATGCATTATGCTTCATTTATAAGCCTTTACTCAATGAGTATCAATGATCTGTTTAGAATGATAATTTTAACTTGCCGAAAAACTTGACATGTCTGCACTAAATCGTCCATAACTTTTGATTTTTAGATCAGAATGACAAGAATCAAATGCTGAAATTAATGTAGCTCCAATTTCGATATTGTGAAAAACTTTTAGACAGAAGTAGACACGACAAAGCATCTAAGTAATCCATTCTATCATAAACTGCGTGATGCCGTGAATTATGCTTCATTTATAAGCCTTTACACAATGAACAACAATGATCAGTTTATAATGATCATATTAACTCGCCGATGAACTTGAAATTTCCGCACTAAATTGTCCATAGCTTTTTATTTAGAACTCATAATGGCACAAATGCAATGCTTCATTTATAAGCCTTTACTCAATGAGAACCAATGACCAGTTTACAATGATCATATTAACTCGCTGATCAACTTGACATGTCTCCACTAAATCATCTGTAACTTTTGATTTAGAACTTAGAATGACACAAAACCACTGCCCATGTTAAACTAGCTCAAGTTTCTATATGGTGACAAAAATTGAGACTGAAATAGATACGAAAAAGCGTCCAACTTATCAAATCTATCCCAAACTCCGTGATGTTGTGTATTATGCTTCATTTATAAGCCTCTAAAGTATCAATAATCAGTTTAGAATGATTATTTTAACTGGCCGATCAACTTGATATGTTTGCACTAAATCGTCCTTAAGTTTTGATCATAGTTCAAAATGACATAAATCCAATGCCCACGTTAAGCTACCTCAATTTTCTATATTGTGACAAATTTTGAGACAGAAATAAATACGACAAAGCATCCAAGTAATACAATCTATCCCAAAATGTTTGATGCCATGCATTATGCTTCATTTGTAATCCATTTGTTAATGAGCACCAATGATCAGTTTAGAATGATCATATTAACCTGCCGATCAACTTGACATGTCTGCACTAAGTTGTCCGTAACTTTTTATTTAGAGCTCAGAATGATACGAATCCAATTCTCACGATAAGCTAGCTCAAGTTTCTATATTGTGACAAATTTTGAAACCAAAATAGATACGAAAAAGCGTCCAAGTTATCCAATATATCCAAAATTGTATGATGTCATGGATTCTGCTTGATTTATAAACCTTACTTATTGATCGTCAATGATCAGTTTAGAATGATCATTTTAACTGGCCAATCATTTTATCATGTCTACACTAAATCGTCCGTCACTTTTTATTTATAGCTTAGAATGACACGAATCAAATGCCCCCGTTAAGCTAGCTGATTTTTCTATATTGTGCCAAATTTTGAGGCAAAAATAGATACGACAAAGTAACCTTTACTCAATGATCACCAATGATCAGTTTAAAATGATCATATTAACTCGCCGATCAACTTGACATGTATGCACTAAGTTTTTCGTAACTTTTGAATTCGAGCTCTGAATGACACAAATCCAATGCCCACGTTAAGCTAGTTTAAGTTTCTATATGGTGAAAAACTTTAAGACAAAAATAGATGCAAAAAATCATCGAAGTTATCCAATCAATCCCAAACTCCGTGATGCCTTGTATTATGCTTCATTTATAAGCCTCTACTCAACGAGTATCAATGAACAGTTTAGAGTGATCTTTTTAACTGGGCGATCAACTTGACATGTTTGCACTAAATCGTCCTTAGGTTTTGATTCACAGCTTAGAATGACATGAATCAAATGCTCACGTTAAGCTAGCTCGATTTTCTATATTGTGACAAATTTTGAGATAGAAATAGATACAAAAAACATTCAAGTAATCCAATCTATCCCAAAATGTGTGATGCCATGCATTATGCTTCATTTATAAACTTTTACTGAATGATCATCAATGATCAGTTTAGAATGATCATTCTAAGTGGCCAATCAACTTGACATGTCTGCACTAAATCGTCCGTAACTTTTGATTTATAACTTAGAGACACAAATCCAATGCCCACGTTAAGCTATCTCAATTTTCTATATTGTGACAAAGTTTGAGATAGAAATAGATACCACAAAGCATCCAAGTAATCCAATCTTTCCCAAACTACGTGATGCCATGCATTATGCTTCATTTATAAGCCTTTACTCAATGAGCACCAATGATCAGTTTAGAATGATCATATTAACTGGCTGATCAACATGCATGTTCGCACTAAATTGTCTGTAACTTTTGATTTAGAGCTCAGAATGACACAAATCCAAAGCCCACGTTAACCTGGCTCAATTTTCAATATTGTGATAAAATTTAAGACTAATTTGCTTATGGAAATCCTACAAGTAATCAAATCTATCAAAAAGTGTGTAATGTCATGCACTATGCTTCATTTATAAGCCTCAACTCAAGGAGCACCAATGGTCACTTAAGAATGATCTTTCTAACTGGCCGATCAACTTGACATGTATGTTCTAACTCGTCTGTAACTTTTGATTTAGAACTCAGAATGATACGAATCCAAAGCCCACGTTAAGCTAGCTCAAGTTTATATATTGTGATAAAATTTGAGATACAAATAGATGGTAAAAGCCGTCCAAATTATCCACTCTATCTCAAACTCGTGATGCCATGTATTATGCTTCATTTATAAGCCTCTACTAAATGAGCGACAATAAACAGTTAAGAATGATCATTTTAACTGGCCGATCAACTTGACATGTCCACACTAAATCATTAGTAACTTTTGATTTAGAGCTCAAAATGACGCACATCCAAAGCCCACGTTAAGCTACCTCAATTTTCTATATTGTGACAAAATTTAAGAGAGAAATAGGTACGACAAAGCGTCCAATTAATCCAATATATCCAAAACTGCGTTATGCCATGCATTGTGCTTCAATTATAAGCCTTTACTCAATGAGCATCAATAATGTGTTTAGAATTATCATTTTAACAGGACGATCATTTTGACATGTCAGCACTAAATCGTTGGTAACTTTTGATTTATAGCTCAGAATGACACGAATCCAATGCTCACGTTAAGCTAGCTCAACTTTCTATATTGTGACAAAATTTGAATAGAAATACGACAAAGCATCCAAGTAATCCAATCTTTCCCAAACTACGTGATGTCATGCATTATGCTTCATTTATAAGCCTTTACTCAATGAGCAGTAATGATCAGTTTAGAATGATCATATTAATTGGCCGATCAACTTGGCATGTTCGCACTAAATAGTCTGTAAGTTTTGATTTAGAGCTCAGAATGACACAAATCCAAAGCCCACGTTATGCGAGTTCAATTTTCAATATTGTGATAAAATTTAAAACTAAATATGCTTATAGAATTCCTAGAAGTAATCAAATATATCAAAAAGTGTGTAATGTCATGCATTATGATTCATTTATAAGCCTCAACTCAAGGAGCACCAATGATCACTTAAGAATGATCATTTTAACTGGCCGATCAACATGACTTGTATGTTCTAAATCATCCGTAACTTTTGATTTAGAACCCTGAATGACACGAATCCAAATCTCACGTTAAGCCAGCTCAAGTTTCTGTATTGTGACGAAATTTGAGACACAAATAGATGCTAAAAAGCATCGAAATTATCCAGTCTGTCCAAACTACGTGATGCCATGCATTATGCTTCATTTATAAGCCTTTACTCAATGAGCACCAATGATAAGTTTAGAATTAACATATTAACTGGCACAGCAACATGACATGTCCGCATTAAATCATCAGTAACTTTTGATTTAGAGCTCAGAATGACACACATCCAAAGCCCATGTTAAGCTACCTCAATTTTCTATTGTGAGAAAAATTTAGACAAAAATAGATACGTCAAAGCGTCCATGTAATTCAATCTATCCCAAATTGTGGGATGCCATGCATAATGCTTCATTTATAAGCCTTTACTCAATGAGCACCAATGTTCCATTTAGAATGATCATATTCACTAGCCGATCAACTAGATATGTCCACACTAAATCGTCCGTCACTTTTGATTTAGAGCTCAGAATGATACAAATCCAATGTACACATTAACCTAACTCAATTTTCTATATTGTGATAAAATTTTAGACAAAAATAGATACTGCAAAGCATGGAAGTTATCCAATCTATCCCGAACTGGGCGATGCCATGCGTTATGGTTCATTTATAAGCCTCTACTCAATGAGCACCAATGATCAGTTAACAATGATCATTTTAACTTGCCCAACAACTTGACATGTCTGCACTAAATCATCTGTAATTTTTGATTTAGAGCTCAGAATGACACAAATCCAAAGCCCACATTAAGCTAGCTCAATATTCTATATTGTGATAAAATTTTAGACAAAAATAGATAAGATAAAGCATCCAAGTAATCCAATCTATCCAAAACTTCGTGATGTCATGCATTGACCTCCATTTATAAACCTTAACTCAATAAGCACAAATGATCAGTTTAGAATGATCATTTTAACTACCCGATCAATTCGACATGTCTACACTAAATCGTCCGTAACTTTTAATATGTTGCTTGGAATGACAGGAGTCCAACACCCACGTTACGCTAGCTGAATTTTCTATATTGTGACAAATGTTTAGACAGAAATAGATACGACAAAACATCCAAGTAATCCGATTTATCCCAAAATGCGTTATGACATGCCTTATGCCATGCGTTATGCTCTGTTTATAAGCCTTTACTTAATGAGCACCAATGACCAGTATAGAATGATCATACTAACTGGCCGATGAACTTGACATGTCTGTACTAAATGTTCCATGACTTTTGATTTAGAGCTTAGAATGTCACGAATCCAATGCCCACATTAAGCTAGCTCAAGTTTCTATATTGTGACAAATGTCGAGACAGAAATAGATATGACAAAGCGTCTAAGTAATCCAATCAACCCCGAACCACGTGATACAATGCATTATGCTTCATTTATAAGCCTCTACTCAATGAGCACCAATCATCAGTTAACAATTATCATATTAACTGGCCAATTCAACTTCACATATCCGCACTAAATCATCCGTAACTTTTTATTTAGAGCTCAGAATGACACAATTCCAAAGCCTCCAAGTAATCAAATCTAGCTCAATTTTTTATTTTGTGATAAAATTTTAGACTAAAATTGCTTCGACAAACCTCCAAGTAATCAAATCTATCAAAAATTGCGTAATGTCATGCATTATGCTTCAATTATAAGCCTTTACTCAATGAACACCAATGATTCTTTTAGAATGATCATTTTAACTGGCCGATCAACTTGACACGTATACACTAAATCCTCCCTAACTTTTGATTTATAGCCCAAAATGACACAAATTCAATTCCCAGGTTAAGCTAGCTTAATTTTCTCTATTGTGATAAATTTTGAGAAAAAAATAGATACGATAAAGAATCCAAGTAATCCAATCTATCCCAAACTGCGTGATGCCATATATTATGCTTCATTTATAATCCTTTACTCAATGAGCATCAACGATCAGTTTAGAATGATCATATTAACTAGGCGATCAACTTGACATGTCCACACTAAATTGTCTGTAACTATTGATTTAGAGCTCAAAATGACACAAATCCAATGCCTACGTTAAGCTAGTTCAAATTTCTATATTGTGATAAAATTTTAGGCTAAAATCGCTTCGACAAATCCTCCAAGTAATAAAATCTATCAAAAACTACGTAATATCGTGCATTATGCTTCATTTATAAACCTTTTTTCAATGAACACCAATGATCAGTTTAGAATGATTAATTTAACTGGCAGATCAACTTGACATGCGTGCTCTAAATCAACCATAACTTTAGATTTATAGCTCAGAATGACATGAATCCAAATTCCACGTTAATGTAGCCAATTTTCTATATTGTGACAAAATTTAAGAAAGAAATAGATACGACAAAGATGCAAGAACTCAAATCTATCCCAATTTGTGTGATGCCATGCATTATGCTTCATTTATAAGCCTTTTGTCAATGAGCATCTATGATTAGTTTAGATGATAATTTTAACTGGCCGACCAACTTGACATGTCTACACTAAATTCCGTAACTTTTGATTTATAGCTCAGAATGACACGAATCCAATGCTCATGTTAAGCTAGCTCAAGCTTATATATTGTGACATAATTTGAGACAAAAATAGATTCGACAAAGTGTCCAAGCAATCCAATATATTCAAAAATACGTGATGCCATGCATGGTGCATCATTTATAAGCCTTTACTCAATGAGCATCAATGATCAGTTTAGAATGATCATTTTAACTGGCCCATCAACTTGACATGTCTGAACTAAATCGTCCCTCATTTTTGATTTATAGCTCAGAATAACACGAATCCAATGTCCATGTTAAGCTCGCTCAAGTTTCTATATTGTGACAAATTTTGAGACATAAAGAGATACAACAAAGCACCCAAGTAATCAAATCTATCCTAAAATGCGTGATGCCATGCATTGTGCTTCATTTATAAGCCTTTTACTCAATGAGCACCATTGATCAGTTTCGAATGATCATATTAACAGGCCGATCAACTTGACATGTCTGCACTAAATTGTCCTTACTTTTGATTTAAAGCTCAAAATGACACGAATCCAATGCTAACGTTTAGCTAGCTTTGGTTTCTATATTGTGACAAAATTTCAGACATAAATAGATATGAAAAAGCATCCATATTATCCAATCTGTCCCAAAATCCGTGATCTCATGCAATATGCTTCATTTCTAAGCCTCTACTCAAGGAGCACCAGTGATCAGTTCATAATGATCATATTAACTAGCCGATCATCTTGATATTTCCACACTAAATTGGCCGTAACTTTTGAATTAGAGCTCAAAATGACATGAGTCCAATGCCCATGTTAAGCTACCTCAATTTCTATATTATGACAAATTTTGAGATAGAAATAGATACGACATAGCTTTTAAATAATCTAATCTATCCCAAACTGTGTGATGCCATGCATTATGCTTCATTTATAAACGTTTACTCAATGAGCACCAATAATCAGTTAAGATCGATCATTTTAACTCCGTACTTAATCGCCAACAACTTTTGATTTAAAGCTCAAAATGACACGAATCCAATGGCCACATTAACCTAGTCAATTTTCTATATTGTGATGAAATTTAAGACTAAAATTGCTTTGACAAAGCTTTCAAGTAATCAAATCTATCCAAAACTGCGTATTGTCATGCATTATGTTTCATTTATAAGCTTTTACTCAATGAGTACCAATGATCAGATTATAATAATCATTTTAACTGGCCAATCAACTTGAAATGTCTGCACTAAATCAAATTTAACTTTTCATATATAGCTTAGAATGACACGACTCCAATGCTCGCGTTAAGCTAGATTGATTTTTTATATTGTCACAAAATTTGAGATAGAATTAGATAAGGCAAAGCGTATAAGTAATCAAATCTATCCAGAACTGCGTGATGCCATGCATTATGCTTCATTAATAAGCCTTTACTCAAGGAGCACAAATGATCAGTTTGGAATGATCATTTTAACTGGACGATCAAATTGACATATCTGCACTAAATCGTCCGTAACTTTTGATTGAAGCTCAAAATGACATTAATCCAATTCCTACATTAAACTAGCTCAATTTTCTATATTGTGACAAAATTTAAAACCGAAACATACGACAAAGCAACCAACTAATCCAATCTTCCCAAAACTGCGTGATGCAAAGCATTATGCTTCATCTATAAGCCTTTACTCAATGAGCAGCAATGATCAGATTAAAATGATCATTTTAACTGGCCGATCAACTTGACTTGCCGGCACTAAATCATCTGTAACTTTTTTATTTAGAGCTTTGAATGACATAAATCTAATGCCCACGTTAAGCTTGCTCAATTTTCTATATTTTTTTCAAAATTTGAACAGAAATAGATAAGACAAAGTGTCCAAGTCATCCAATCTATCCAAAACTTGGTAATGTCACGCATTATGCTTCATTTATAAGCTTTTACTCAATGAGCACTAATGATAAGTTTAGTATGATCATTTTAACTAGTCGATCAACTTGACATGTCTGCACTAAAATTTTCCATAACTAGCTTTGAATGACAAGAATCTAATGCCCATGTCAAGCTACCTCAATTTTCTATATTGTGACAAAATTTGAGACAGAATTTGAAACTACAAAGTGTCCAAGTAATACAATCAATCCAAAACTGTGTGATGCAATGCATTATGCTTCATCTATGCCTTTACTCAATGAGCAGCAATGATCAAATTAAAATGATCATTTTAACTGGCCAATCAACTTGACTTGAGGGCACTAAATCGTTCGTAACTTTTTATTTAGAGCTTAGAATGAGATAAATCCAATGCCCACGTTAAGCTTGCTCAATTTTCTATATTTCGACAAAATTTGAACAGAAATAGATAAGACAAAGAGTCCAAGTAATCCAATCCATCCAAAACTTCGTAATGTCACACATTATGCTTCATTTATAAGCCTTTAATCAATAAGCACTAATGATCAGTTTAGTATAATCATTTTAACTGGCTAATCAACTTGATATGTCTGCACTAAATTGTCCGTAACTAGCTTTGAATCACACGAATCTAATACCCATGTTAAGCTACCTCAATTTTCTATATTGTAACAAAATTTGAGATAAAATTTGATACGACAAAGCATCCAAGTAATCCAATATATCTAAAACAGCGTGATGCTATGCATTATGCTTCATTTATAAGCCTTTACTCAAAGAACACCAATGATTAGTTTAGAATGATCATTTTAACTGGCCGATCAACTTGACATTTTGGCACTAAATCTTCCATAACTTTTGATTTAAAGCTCAAAATTACATGAATCCAATGCCCACGTTAAGCTAGCTCAATTTTCTATATTTTGATATAATTTGAGACAGAAATAGATACGGAAAAGTATCCAAGTAATGCAATCTATCCAAAACTGTGTAATGTCATGCATTATGCTTCATTTATAACCCTTTATTCAATGAGCACTAATGATCAATTTAGAATGATTATTTTAACTAAACAATCAGCTTGACTTGTCTGCATTAAATCGTCTATAACTTTGGGTTTATAGATTTGAATGACACAAATCCAATGCAACCGTTAAGTTAGCTCAAATTTTTAAATTGTGACAAAATTTGAGATAGAAATAGATATGACAAAACATCCAAATAATCCAATCTATCCAAAATAGCATGGTGCCATGCATTATGCTTCATTAATAAGCCTTTACTCAAGGAGCACCAGTGATAACTTTAGAATGACCATTTTAAATGGCCGATCAATTTGACATGTTTGCACTAAATCGTCCGTAACATTTTATTTAAGCTTATTATGAAATGAATCCAAAGCATGCGTTAAGCTAGCTAAATTTTCTATATTGTGATAGAATTTGAGACAGAAATAGATACGACAAAGCGTCCAATGTATCCAATCTATCCAAAACTGTGATGCAATGCATTGTACTTTATTTGTAAGCATTTACTCAATGAGCACCAATGATAAGTTTAGAATGACCATTTTGACTGGCCGATTTACTATGTCAACAATAAATCGTGTGTAACTTTTGATTTACACCTCAGAATGACATGAATCCAATTCTCGCGTTAAGCAATCTCAATTTTCGATATGTGACCAAATTTGAGTAATCCAATATATCTAAAACTGCATGATGCCACACATTACATTTCATTTATAAGCCTTTACTCAATGAGTACCAAAGATCAGTTTAGAATGATCATCTTAACTGGCTGATAAACTTGACATGTCCGCACAAAATTGTCCGTAACTTTTGATTTAGAGGTCAGAATGACACCAATCCAATGCCCACGTTAAGCTAGCTCAATTTTCTATATTGTGAAAAAATTTGAGACAGAAATAGATACGACAAAGCATCCAAGTAATCCAATCTACCCAAAACTACGTGATGCAATGCATTATGTTTCTTTGATAAGCATTTACTCAACTAGCATCAATGATCAGTTTAGAATGATCATTTTAAGTACACGTCCACACTAAATCGTCCGTAACTTTTGATTTAGAGCTCAGAATGACACGATTCCAATGTCCACGTTAAGCTAGCTCAATTTTCTATATTGTGACAAATTTTGAAACAGAAATAGATACAACAAGGCGTCCAAGTAATCCAATCTATCTAAAACAGTGTTATGTCATGCATTATGCTTTATTTATAAGCTTTTACTCAATGAGAAGCAATGATCAGGTTAGACTGATACTTTTAACATGCCGATACCCTTGACATGTCTACACTAAATCTTTCATAACTTTCTATTATAGCTCAAAATGACACGAATCCAACGCACATATTAAGCTAGCTCAATTTTCTATATTGTGACAAAATTTGAGATAGAAAAAACTACAATAAAGCGTCCAAGTAATCCAATCTATCCAAAACTGCGTGATGTCTTGCATTATAATTCATTTATAAGCCTTTACTCAATGAGCACCAATGATGAGTTTAGAATGATCATTTTAACTGGCCGATCAACTTGACATTTCCGCACCAAATAGTCCGTAACTCTTGATTTTGAGCTCGGAATGACACGAATACTGTGCCCATGTTACGCTAGCTCAATTTCCTATATAGTGACAAAATTTGAGACAAAAATAGATACGGCAAAGAGTCTAAGTAATCCAATCTATCCAAAACTGTGTGATGCCATCCATTATTCTTCACTAATAAGCCTTTACTCAAGGAGCACCAATGATCAGTTTAGAACGATCATTTTAACTAGCCGATCAACTTGATATGTCTGCACTAAATCATCCGTAACTTTTGGTTTAAGCTCAGAATGAAAAGAGTACAATGCCTACGTTAAGCTAGCTAAATCTTCTATATTGTGACAAAATTTGAGATAGAAATATATACGACAAAGCATCCAAGTAATCCAATCTTTCCAAAATTGCGTGATGTAATGCATTATGCTTCATTTAGAGCATAGAATGCCATGTATTCAATGCCGACGTTAAGCTAGCTCAATTGTCTATATTCTGACAAAATTTAAGACAAAAATCAGTAGGACAAAGCGTACAAGTAATCCAATCTATCCAAAACTACGTGATGCAATACATTTTGCTTCTTATCTAAGCCTTTACTTAATTAGCACCAATGACCAGTTTACAATGATCATTTTAACTGCCGATTAACTTGACATATCCGCACTAAATCGTATGTAACATTTGATTTAGATCTCAGAATGACATGAATCCAATGCCCACATTAAGCTTGCTCAATTTTCTATATTGTGACAAAATTTGAGACAGAAATATATACGATAAAGCGTCAAAGTAATCCAATCTATCGAAAACTGCGCGAAGCAATGCATTATGCTTTTTTATAAGCCTTTACTCAATTAGCACCAATGATCACTTTAGAATGATCATCTTAACTGACAGATCAACTTGACATATCCGCAATAAATCGACCATAACTTTTGATTTAGAGCTCGGAATTACACAAATCCAATGCCCACATTACGCTAGCTCAATTTCCTATATAGTGACAAAATTTGAGGCAGAAACATATACCAAAAAGCTCAAGAAATCCAATCTATACAAAACTGTGTGACTCCATGCATTTTGCTTCACTAATAAGCCTTTACACGAGGTGCACCAATGATCAGTTTAGAACGATCATTTTAACTAGCCGATCAACTTGGCATATCTGCACTAAATCATCTGTAACTTTTGATTTAAGCTCAGAATGAAAGGAATACAATGCCCACGTTAAGCTAGCTAAATCTTCTATACATTGAGATAGAAATATGTACGACAAGCATCCAAGTAATCCAATCTTTCCAAAATTGCGTGATGCAATGCATTATGCTTCATTTATAAGCCTTTACTCAATGAGAAAAAATGATCATTTTAATTGGCCGATCAACTTTACATGTCGACACTAAATCGTCCATAACTTTTGATTTGGAGCTCAGAATGACATGAATCCAATGCCCATGTTAAGGTAGCTCAATTTTTTAAATTGTGACAAAATTTGAGACAAAAATAGATACGAAAATGCATCCAATTAATGCAATCTATCTAAAACAGCGTGATGACATGTATTATGCTTTATTTATAGGCTTTTACTCAATGAGAACCAATGATTTGTTTAGACTGATCATTTTAACTGGCCGATCAACTTCACATGTCTGCTGTAAATCATTCCTAACGTTTGATTTATAGCTCAGAATGATACGAATCCAATGCCCCCATTAAGCTAGCGCAATTTTCCATATTGTGAAAAAAATTTAGATAGAAATAAATACGACAAATTGTCCAAGTAATCCAATCTATCTAAGACAGTGTGATGCCAGGCATTATGCTTCATTTATAAGCCTTTACTCGATTAGTACGAATTATCAGTTTAGACTGATCATTTTAACTGGGCGATCAAATTGACATGTCTGCAGTAAATCATTCATAACTTTTGATTTAAAGATCAGAATGATATGAATGTAATGCCCCCATTAAGCTAAGTCGATTTTCCATATTGTGACAAAATTTTATACAGAAATAGATACGAAAAGCATCCAAGTAATCCTTTCTATCTAAAACAGTGTCATGCCATGCATTATGCTTTATTTATAAGCCTTTACACGATCAGTACCAATGATCAGTTTAACTGGCCGATCAACTTAAAATGTTTGCATTAAACTTTAAGTAACTTTTGATTTATAGCTCAGAATGATACGAATTTAATGCCCACGGTAAGCTACCTCAATTTTATATATAGTGACAAAATTTGTGAAAAAAATAGATATGACAAAGCGTCCAAGTAATGCAATCTTTCCAAAACTGTGTGATGCCATGCATTTTGTTTCATATATAAGGATTTACTTAATGAGAACCATTGATCAGTTTAGAATTATCATCTTAATTGGCTGATAAACTTTACATGTCTACAATAAACCGTCCATAACTTTTGATTTAGAACGAAAAATGACACCAATCCAATACCCACGTTAAGCTAGCTGAATTTTCTATATTGTGATAAAATTTGAGGCATAAATAGATACTACAAACCGTCCAAGTAATCCAATCTATCTAAAATAGTGTGATACCACATGCATTATGCTTTATTTATAAGTCTTTACTCAATGAGAACCAATGATCAGTTCAGAATGATCATTTTAACTGGCCGATCAACTTGACATGTCTGCACTAAATCGTCCGTAACTTTTTATTTAGAGCTTAGAATGAGAAAAATCTAATGCCCACGTTAAGCTTGCTTAATATTCTATATTTCGACAAACTTTGAACAGAAATAGATAAGACCAAGCGTCCAAGTAATCCTATCTATCCAAAACTTCGTAATGTCATGCATTATGCTTCATTTATAAGCCTTTAATCAATAAGCACTAATGATCAGTTTAGTATAATCATTTTAACTGGCCAATCAATTTGAAATGTCTGCACTAAATTGTCCGTAACTAGCTTTGAATGACACGAATCTAATACCCACGTTAAGCTACCTCAATTTTCTATATTGGGACAAAATTTGAGATAAAATTTGATACGACAAAGCATCCAAGTAATCCAATATATCTAAAACAGCGTGGTGCTATGCATTATGGTTCATTTATAAACCTTTACTCAAAGAGCACCAATGATTAGTTTAGAATGACCATTTTAACTGGCCGATCAACTTGACAAATCGGCACTAAATCTTCCATAAATTTTGATTTAAAGCTCAAAATGACATGAATCCAATTCCCACGTTAAGCTAGCTCAATTTTCTATATTTTGATATAATTTGAGACAGAAATAGATACGACAAAGTATCCAAGTAATGCAATCTATCCAAAACTGTGTAATGTCATGCATTATGCTTCATTTATAACCCTTTATTCAATGAGCACTAATGATCAATTTAGAATGATTATTTTAACTGGACAATCAGCTTGACTTGTCTGCATTAAATCGTCTATAACTTTGGGTTTATAGATTTGAATGACACAAATCCAATGCCAACGTTAAGTTAGCTCAAATTTTTAAATTGTGACAAAATTTGAGATAGAAATAGATATGACAAAACATCCAAATAATCCAATCTATCCAAAATAGCGTGGTGCCATGCATTATGCTTCATTAATAAGCCTTTACTCAAGGAGCACCAGTGATAACTTTAGAATGACCATTTTAAATGGCCGATCAATTTGACATGTTTGCACTAAATCGTCCGTAACATTTTATTTAAGCTTATTATGACATGAATCCAAAGCATGCGTTAAGCTAGCTAAATTTTCTATATTGTGATAGCATTTGAGACAGAAATAGATACGACAAAGCGTCCAATGTATCCAATCTATCCAAAACTGTGATGCAATGCATTGTACTTTATTTGTAAGCCTTTACTCAATGAGCACCCGTGATAAGTTTAGAATGACTATTTTAACTGGCCGATTTACTATGTCAACAATAAATCGTGTGTAACTTTTGATTTACACCTCAGAAAGACATGAATCCAATTCTCGCGTTAAGCAATCTCAATTTTCGATATGTGAAAAAATTTGAGTAATCCAATACATCCAAAACTGCATGATGCCACACATTATGTTTCCTTTATAAGCCTTTACTCAATGAGTACCAAAGATCAGTTTAGAATGATCATCTTAACTGGCTGATAAAGTTGACATATCCGCACAAAATTTTCCGTAACTTTTGATTTAGAGGTCAGAATGACACCAATCCAATGCCCACGTTAAGCTAGCTCAATTTTCTATATTGTGGAAAAATTTGAGACAGAAATAGATACGACAAAGCGTCCAAGTGATCCAATCTATCCAAAACTACGTGATGCAATGCATTATGTTTCTTTGATAAGCCTTTACTCAACTAGCATCAATGATCAGTTTAGAATGATCATTTTAACTACATCTCCACACTAAATCATCCGTAACTTTTGATTTAGAGCTCAGAATGACACGATTCCAATGTCCACGTTAAGCTAGCTCAATTTTCTATATTGTGACAAAATTTGAGACAGAAATAGATACGACAAAGCGTCCAAGTAATCCAATCTATCTAAAACAGTGTTATGTCATGCATTATGCTTTATTTATAAGCTTTTACCTAATGAGAAGCAATGATCAGGTTAGACTGATCATTTTTTAACTTGCCGATACCCTTGACATGCCTACACTAAATCATTCATAACTTTCTATTATAGCTCAAAATGACACGAATGCAACGCACATATTAAGCTAGCTCAATTTTCTATATTGTGACACAATTTGAGATAGAAATAAATACAATAAAGCATCCAAGTAATCCAATCTATCTAAAACTGCGTGATGTCTTGCATTATAATTCATTTATAAGCCTTTACTCAATGAGCACCAATGATGAGTTTAGAATGATCATTTTAACTGGCCAATCAACTTGACATTTCCACACAAAATAGTCTGTAACTCTTGATTTTGAGCTCGGAATGACACGAATCATGTGCCCATGTTACGCTAGCTCAATTTCCTATACAGTGACAAAATTTGAGACAAAAATAGATAGGACAAAGAGTCTAAGTAATCGAATCTATCCAAAAATTTGTGTTGCCATGCATTATGCTTCACTAATAAGCCTTAACTCAAGGAGCACCAATGATTAGTTTAGAACGATCATTTTAATTAGCCGATCAACTTGATATATCTGCACTAAATCATCCGTAACTTTTTTTTTAAGCTCAGAATGAAAAGAGCACAATGCCTTCAATAAGCTAGCTAAATCTTCTATATTGTGACAAAATTTGATAGAAATATATACGACAAAGTATCCAAGTAATCCAATCTTTCCAAAATTGCGTGATGCAATGCATTATGCTTCATTTAGAGCATAGAATGACATGTATTCACTGCTCACGTTAAGCTAGCTCAATTTTTTATATTGTGACAAAATTTGAGACAAAAATCGGTACGACAAAGCGTACAAGTATTCCAATCTATCCAAAACTACGTGATGCAATACATTTCGCATCATTTATAAGACTTTACTTAATTACCACCAATGATCAGTTTACAATGATCATTTTAACTGACCGATTAACTTGACATATCTGCACTAAATCGTACGTAACTTTTGATTTAGATCTCAGAATGACATGAATCCAATGCCCACATTAAGCTTGCTCAATTTTCTTTATTGTGACAAAATTTGAGACAGAAATATATACGATAAAGCATCAAAGTAATCCAATCTATCCAAAACTGCGAGAAGCAATGCATTATGCTTCTTTTATAAGCCTTTACTCAATTAGCACCAATGATCACTTTAGAATGATCATCTTAATGGACATATCAACTTGACATATACGCAATAAATCGCCCGTAACTTTTGATTTAGAGCTCGGAATTACACAAATCCAATGCCCACGTTACGCTAGCTCAATTTCCTATATATTGACAAAATTTGAGGCAGAAACAGACACCAAAAAGCTCAAGAAATCCAATCTATCCAAAACTGCGTGATTCCATGCATTTTGCTTCACTAATAAGCCTTTACACGAGGTGCACCAATGATCAGTTTAGAACGATCATTTTAACTAGCCGATCAACTTGGCATGCCTGCACTAAATCATCCGTAACTTTTGATTTAGGCTCAGAATGAAAGGAATACAATGCCCACGTTAAGCTAGCTAAATCTTCTATACTTTGAGACAGAAATATGTACGACAAGCATCCAAGTAATCCAATCTTTCCAAAATTGTGTGATGCAATGCATTATGCTTCATTTATAAGCCTTTACTCAATGAGAAACAATGGTCATTTTAATTGGCCGATCAAGTTTACATGTCGGCACTAAATCGTCCCTAACTTTTGATTTAGAGCTCAGAATGACATGAATCCAATGCCCATGTTAGGGTAGCTCAATTTTCTAAATTGTGACAAAATTTGATACAAAAATAGATATGACAATGCATCCAATTAATGCAATCTATCTAAAACAGCGTGATGACATGCATTATGCTTTATTTATAGTCTTTTACTCAATGAGAACCAATGATTTGTTTAGACTGATCATTTTAACTGGCCGATCAACTTCACATGTCTGCTGTAAATCATTCGTAACGTTTGATTTATAGCTCAGAATGATACGAATCCAATGCCCCCATTAAGCTAGCGCAATTTTCCATATTGCGACAAAATTTTAGACAGAAATAAATACGACAAATCGTCCAAGTAATCCAATCTATCTAAGACAGTGTGATGCCAGGCATTATGCTTCATTTATAAGCCTTTACTCGATTAGTACGATTTATCAGTTTAGACTGATCATTTTAACTGGGCGATCAACTTGACATGTCTGCACTAAATCATTCATAACTTTTGATTTATAGATCAGAATGATATGAATGCAATGCCCCCATTAAGCTAAGTCGATTTTGCATATTGTGACAAAATTTTATACAGAAATAGATACGACAAAGCAACGAAGTAATCCTTTTTATATAAAACAGTGTGATGCCATGCATTATGCTTTATTTATAAGCGCTTTATTTATATGCCTGTACACAATCAGTACCAATGATCAGTTTAACTGGCCGATCAACTTGACATGTTTGCATTAAACTGTTAGTAACTTTTGATTTATAGCTCAGAATGATACGAATCTAGTGCCCACGTTAAGCTACCTCAATTTTCTATATTGTGGCAAAATTTGAGAAAAACATAGATACGACGAAGCGTCCAAGTAATGCAATCTTTCCAAAACTGTGTGATGCCATGCATTGTGTTTCATATATAAGGATTTACGTAATGAGAACCATTGATCAGTTTAGAATTATCATCTTAATTGGCTGATAAACTTTACATGTCTACACCAAACCGTCCGTAGCTTTTGATTTAGAACTAAAAATCACACCAATCCAATACCCACGTTAAGTTAGCTGAATTTTCTATATTGTGATAAAATTTGAGGCATAAATAGATACTATAAACCGTCCAAGTAATCCAATCTATCTAAAATAGCGTGATGCCACATGCATTATGCTTTATTTATAAGTCTTTACTCAATGAGAACCAATGATCAGTTTAGAATGATTATTTTAACTAGCCGATCAACTTGACATGTCTGCACTAAATCGTTTGTCACTTTTGATTTATTGCTCAAAATGACACGAATCGAATGACCACATTAAGCTAGCTCAATTGCCTACATAGTGAAAAAATTTGTGGCAGAAACAGATACCAAAAAGCGTTCAAGTAATCCAAGTTATCCAAAACTGTGTGATACCATGCATTATGGTTCATTAATAAGCCTTTACTCATGGAGCACCAATGATCAATTTAGAATGATCATTTTAACTGGCCGATCAACTTGACATGTATGCGCTAAATCGTCCGTAACTTTTGATTTAAGCTCAGAATGAAAAGAATACAATGCCTACGTTAACCTAGCTCAATCTTCTATATTGTGACAGAATTTGAGACAGAAATAGATAAAACAAAGCGTCTAACTAATCCAATCTTTTCAAAATTGCGTGCTGCAATGCATTATGCTTCAGTTTAGAGTGATTATTTATAAGCATTTACTCAATGAGCACCAATAATTAGTTTAGAGTGATTATTTTAACTGGCTGATCAACTTGACATGACCAAACTAAATCGTTTATAACTTTTGATTATAGCTCAAAATGACTCGAATCCAATGTCCACGTTAAGCTAGCTCGTTTTTCTATATTGTGACTAAATTTAAGATAAAAATAGATTCGACCAAGCATCCAAGCAATACAATTTATTCCGAATTGCGTGATGCCATGCTTTATGTTTCATTTATAAGCCTTTGCTCAATGAGCAGCAATTATCAGTTTAGAATTATCATATTAGCTAGCCGATCAACTTGACAAGCCCGGACTAAATCGTCTATAACTTTTTCTTTATATTTCAGAATGACACGAATCCAATCCCCACGTTAAGCTAGCACAATTTTCTATATTGTGATAAAATTTCAGACTAAAATTGCCTCGACAAATCCTCCAAGTAATGAAATCTATCCAAAACTTTGTAATGTCATGCATTATGCTTCATGTATATGCCTTTACTCAATGAGATCCAGTGATCAGTTTAGAATAATCATTTTAACTAACCGATCAACTTGACATGTCTGAACTAAATCATCCATAACTGTTGATTTATAACTCGGAATGACACTAATCCAATGTCCATGTTAAGCAAGCCTTGCTTTTATATTGTGACAAATTTTAGATAGAATTAGAAACGAAATAGCGTCCATGTAATCCAATCTATCCAAACTGCGTGATACCATGCATTATGATTCATTAATAATCCTTTTCTCAATGAGCACCAATGACCACTTAAGAATGATTATTTTAACAGGCCGATCAACTTGACATTTCTACACTAAATCGTCCGTAATTTTTGATTAAGAGCTTAGAATGACACGAATCCAATGTCCACGTTAAGCTAGCTCAATTTTCTATATTTTGATAAATTTTAAGACTAAAATTGTGTAATCAAATATATCAAAACTATGTAATATCATGCATTATGCTTCATTTATAAGCCTTTACTCTATGAGCACCAATTATCAGTTTAGAATGATAATTTTAACTGGGGATCAACTTGATAGGTTTGTACTAAATCGTATATAACTTTTGATTTATAGCTCAGAATGACTTGAATCCATTGTCCAGATTAAGCTAGCTTGGTTGGCTAAATTTGGACAAAATTTGAGCAAAAATTAGATATGACAAAGGGTCAATATAATCCAATCTATCCAAAACTACTTGATGTCATGCTTTATGCTTCATTAATAAGCCTTTACTTAAGGAGCACCAATGATCACTTTCGAATGATCATTTTAACTGGCCGATCAACTTGACATTTCCGCACTAAATCGTCTGTAACTTTTGATTTAAAGCTCAAAATGACACAAATCTAATGTCCACGTTGAGCTAGCTAAATTTTCTATATTATGACAAACTTTAAGATAGAAATAGATAAGACAAAGTATCCAAGTATTCCAATCTATCTCAAACTACGTGATCCCATGCATTATGCTTCATTTATGAGCCTTTGCTCAATGAGCAGCAATGATCAGTTTAGAATGATCATTTTAACTGATAAATCAACTTGACATGTCCGAACTAAATCGTTTAGAAGATTTGATGCATAGCTCAGAATGATACAAATTCAATGTCCATGGTAAGCTAGCTCAATTTTCTATATTGTAATAAAATTTAAGATAGAAGTAGATACAACAAAGCATCCAAGTAATCAAATCTATCCTAAACTGCGTGATGCCACACATCATGCTTCATTTATAAGCCTTTGGTCAATGAGTAGCAATGATCAGTTTAGAATGATCATATTAACTAGCCGATCAACTTGACATGTCTGAACTAAATCGCCTATAACTTTTGATTTATAGCTCAGAATGATACGAATACAATGTTCACCTTGAGCTAGCTCAATTTTCTATATTGTGACAAAATTTAAGATAAAAATATATACGACAAAGCATTCAAGTAATCCAATCTATCCCAAACTTCTTGAGGCAATGCTTTATGCTTCATTAATAAGCCTTTACTCAATGAGCACCAATGATCAGTTTCGAATGATCATTTTAAGTGGCCGATCAACTTGACATTTCCGCACTAAATTGTCTGTAACTTTTAATTTTGAGCTCATAATAACACAAATCCAATGTCCACGTTGGGCTAGCTCAGTTTTCTATATTGTGACAAAATTTAAGATAGAAATAGATATGACAAAGTATCCAAGTATTCCAATCTATCCCAAACTACGTGATGCCAAGCATTATTCTTCATTTATAAGCCTTTGCTCAATGGGCAGCAATGATCAGTGTAAAATGATCATTTTAACTGGTCGATCAACTTGACATATCTGAACTAAATCATCTATAAATTTTGATGTATAGGCCAGAATGATACGAATTCAATGTACATGGTAAGCTAGCTCAATTTTCTATATTGTGATAAAATTCAAGATAGAAATAGATACGACAAAGCATCCAAGTAATCCAATCTATCGCAAACTGCGTGATGCCATGCATCATGCTTCATTTATAAGCCTTTGTTCAATGAGCAGCAATGATTAGTTTAGAATTATCATATTAACTGGCCGATCAACTTGACACGCCAGACTAAATCGTCTATAACTTTTGATTTATAGCTCAAAATGATACGAATCCAATGTTCACCTTGAGGTAGCTCAATTTTCTATACTGTGACAAAAGTTAAGATAAAACTAGATACGACAAGGCATTCAAGTAATGCAATCTATCCCGAACTGCTTGATGCCATACTTTATGCTTCATTAATAAGCTTATACTCAATGAGCAGCAATGATCAGTTTAGAATGATCATATTAACTAGCCGATCAACTTGACATGTACGAACGAAATCGTCTATAACTTTTGATTTATAGCTCAGAATGACACGAATCCAATACCCACGATAAGCTACTCAGTTTTCTATATTGTGATAAAATTTCACACTAAAATTGCCTTGACAAGTTCTCCAAGTAATCAAATCCATCCAAAACTTTGTAATGTTATGCATTATGCTTCATTTATAAGCCTTTACTCAATGAGCACCAATGATCTGTTTAGAATGGTTATTTTAACTGCCCGATAAACTTAACATGTATGCACTAAATCGTCCATAACTTTTTATTTATAGCTTAGAATGACAAAAATCCCAATTTCCACGTTAAGCTAGCTCATTTTCTATATTTTTACAAAATTTCATACAAAATTAGATACGAAATAGCGTCAGGGTAATCCAATCTATCCTAAACTACGTAATGTCATGCATTATGCTTCATCAACAAGCCTTTACTCAATGAGTACCAATGATCACTTTAGAATGATCATTTTAACTGTTCCATCAATTTGACATGTCCGTGCTAAATGGTACGTAACTTTTGATTAAGAGCAAAGAATAACACGAATCCAATACCCACATTAAGGTAGCTCAATTTTATATATTGTGATAAAATTTCATACAAAATTGCCTCGAAAAATTCTCCAAGTAATCAAATCCATTCAAAACTTTGTAATGTCATGAATTATGCTTCATTTATACGCTTTTTTTAATGAGCACCAATCATCACTTTAGTTGGATCATTTTAAGTGCCCGATCAACTTGACATGTCTGCAATAAATCATTTATAACTTTTGATTTATAGCTCAGAATGACGCAAATCCCAATGCCCACGTTAAGCTAGCTTTGTTTTCTATATTGTGACAAAAAATTTCGACAGAATCAGAAACGAAATAGTGTCCATGTAATCATGTGATTCCATGCATTATGCTTCATTATTAAGCCTTTACTCAATGAGCACCAATGATCACTTTAGAATGATCATTTAAACTGGCCGATCAACTTGACATGTCCGCACTAAATCGTCCGTAACGTTTGATTATGAGCCAGAATGACACGAATCCGATTTCCACGTTAATCTAGCTCAAGTGATAAAATTTAGGACTAATTTGCTTGGACATATCCTTCAAGTAATCAAATCTATCCAAACTGCGTAATGTCATGCATTATGCTTCATTTATAAGCCTTTACTCTATGAGCACCAATGCTCAGTTTAGAATGATTATTTTAACTTGCGATCAACTTGACATGTTTGCACTAAATCATAAATAACTTTCGATTTATAGCCCAGAATGACTTGAATCCAATGTCCACGTTAAGCTAGCTCGATTTGCTATATTTTTACAAAATTTGAGCAAGAATTAGATATGACAACCCGTCAATATAATCCAATCTATCCAAAACTGCGTGATGCCATATTTTATGCTTCATTAATAAGCTTTTACTCAATGAGCACCAATGACCACTTTAGAATGATCATTTTACATGGCCGAACAAGTTAATATGTCCGCACTAAATCGCCTGTAACTTTTGATTTAGAGCTCGTAATGACATGAATCCAATGTCCACGTTAAGCTAGCACAATTTTCTTTATTGTGAAAAAATTTAAGATAGAAATAGATACGAGAAAGTATCCAAGTATTCCAATCTGTCCCAAACTGCGTGATACCATGCATCATGCGTCATCTCTAAGCCTTTGCTCAATGAGCAGCAATGATTAGTTTAGAATGATCATATTAACTAGACAATCAACTTGACATGTCTGAACTAAATCATCTATAACTTTTGATTTATAGCTCAGAATAACACGAACCCAATGTTCGCCTTGAGCTAACTCAATTTTCTATGTTATGAAAAAAATTATGATTGAAATACATACCAAAAAGAATTCAAGTAATCTAATCTATCCCCAACTGCTTGATGCCATGCATTATGCTTCATCTATACGCCATTACACAATGAGCACCAATGATCACTTCAGAATGATTATTTTAACTGAACGATCAACTTGACATGTCCGCACTAAATCGTCGATAACTTTTGATTTTTAGCTCGGAATGACATGAATCCAATGTCCATGTTAAGCATACTTTGTTTTTTATATTATGACAAAATTTTAGATTGAATTAGAAACGAAATAGCATCCATGTAATCCAATCTAACCAAAACTGCGTGATGCCATGCATTATGTTTCATTAATAAGCCATTACTCAATAAGCACCAATGACCACTTTAGAATGATCATTTTAACATGGCGATCAACTTGACATTTCCGCACTAAATCGTCCGTAATTTTGTATTTAGAGCTCAAAATGACCTGAATCCAATGTCCACGTTAAGCTACCTCAATTTTCATTTTATGATAAAAATTTAGGACTAAAATTGCGTAATCAAATCTATCCAAACTACGTAATATCATGCATTATGCATCATTTATAAGCTTTGACTCTATGTGTACCAATGATCAGTTTAGAATGATCATTTTAACAGACGATCAACTTGACATGTATGCAATAAATCGTATATAACGTTTGATTTATAACTCAGAATGACTTGAATCCTATGTCCACGTTAAGCTAGCATGGTTTGCTATATTTTGACAAAATTGGAGCATGAATTAGGTATGAAAAAGCGTCAGTATAATCCAATCTATCCAAACTTACGTGATGCCTTGCTTTATGATTCATTAATAAGCCTTTACTCAATGAGCACCAATGATCACATTAGAATGATCATTTTAACTGGCTGATCAACTTCACATGTCCGCACTAAATCATCCGTAACTTTTGATCTAGAGCTTAGAATGGCACGAATCCAATGTCCACGTTGAGCTAGCTCAATTTTATATATTGTAACAAAATTTAAGATAGAAATAGATATGACAAAGTATCCAAGTATTCCAATCTGTCCCAAACTACGTGATGTCATGCATTATGCTTCATTATAAGCCTTTGCTTAATGAGCAGCAATGATCAGTATACAATGATCATTTTAACTGGTCGATCAACTTGACATGTCCGAACTAAATCGTCTATAACTTTTGATGTATAGCTCAAAATGATACGAATTCAGTGTCCACGGTACGAAAGCTCAATTTTCTATATTGTGATAAAATTCAAGATAGAAATAGATATGATAAAGCATCCAAGTAATCCAATCTATTCCAAACTGTGTGATGCCATGCATCATGCTTCAGTTATAGGCCTTTGTTCAATGAGCAGCAATGATCAGTTTAGAATGATCATATTAACTAGCCGATCAACTTGACATGTCCGAACTAAATCGTCTATAACTTTTGATTTATAGCTCCGAATGATACGAATCCAATGTTCACCTTGAGCTAGCTCAATTTTCTATATTGTGACAAAAGTTAAGATAAAAATAGATACGACAAATCATTCAAATAATCCAATCTATCCCAAACTGCTTGATGTCATGCCTTATGCTTCATTAGTAAGCCTTTACTCAATGAGCATCAATTATCAGTTTAGAATGATCATATTAACTAGCCGATCAACTTGACATGTCCGAACTAAATCTTCTATAACTTTTGATTTATAGCTCAGAATGACACGAATCCAATACCCACGTTAAGCTAACTCAGTTTTCTTTATTGTGATAAAATTTCACACTAAAATTGCCTTGAAAAGTTCACCAAGTAATAAAATCCATCCAAAACTGTGTAATGTCATGAATTATGCTTCATTTATAAGTCTTTACTCAATGAGCACCAATGATCAGTTTAGAATGGTTATTTTAACTGCCCGATCAACTTGACATGTCTGCACTAAATTGTCCATAACATTTCATTTATAGCTCAGAATGTTACAAATCCCAATTTCCACGTTAAGCTAGCTCATATTCTATATTTTTTACGAAATTTCAGACAAAATTAGATACGAAATAGCGTCCAAGTAATCCAATCGATCCAAAACTATGTGATGTCATGCATTATGCTTCATCAACAGGCCTTTACTCAATGAGCACCAATGATCACTTTAGAATGATCATTTTAATTGCCCGATCAATTTGACATGCCGCGCTAAATCGTACGTAACTTTTGTTTAAGAGCTATGAATGACACGAATCCAATACCCACATTAATCTAACTCAATTTTATATATTGTGATAAAATTTCATACTAAAATTGCCTCGACAAATTCTCCAAGTAATCAAATCGAGCCAAAACTTTTTAATGTCATGAATTATGCTTCATTTATACGCCTTTACTTAATGAGCACCAATCATCACTTTAGAATGATCATTTTAAGTGCCCGATCAACTTGACAAGTCTGCAATAAATCGTTTATAACTTTTGAATTATAGCTCAGAATGACACAAATCCTAATGTCCATGTTAAGCTAGCTTTGTTTTCTATATTGTGACAAAATTTTAGAAAGAATTAGAAACGAAGTAGTGTCCATGTAATCCAATCTATTCAAAACCGCGTGATTCCATGCATTATACTTTATTATTAAGCCTTTACTCAATGAGCACTAATGATCACTTTAGAATGATCATTTAAACTGGCCGATCAACTTGACATGTCCATACTAAATCGTCCGTAATGTTTGATTATGGGGCAGAATGACACGAATCCAATTTCCACGTTAATCTAGCTCAATTTTCTATATTGTGATAAAATTTAGGACTAAATTTGCTTGGACATATCCTTCAAGTAATCAAATCTATCCAAACAGCGTAATGTTATGCATTATGCTTCATTTATAAGCTTTTACTCTATGAGCACCAATGCTTAGTTTTAAATGATTATTTTAACTTGCGATCAACTTGACATGTTTGCACTAAATCGTATATAACTTTTGATTTATAGCCCTGAATGACTTGAATCCAATGTCCACATTAAGCTAGTTCGATTTGCTATATTTTGACAAAATAAGAATTAGATATGACAACCCGTCAATATAATCCAATCTATCCAAAACTGCGTGATGCCATGTTTTATGCCTCATTAATAAGTTTTTACTCAATGAGCACCAATGATCACTTTAGAATGATCATTTTACATGGCCGATCAAGTTAATATGTTTGCACTAAATCGTCGGCAACTTTTGATTTAGAGCTCAGAATGACACGAATCCAATGTCCACGTTAAGCTAGCACAATTTTCTATATTGTGAAAAAATTTAAGATAGAAATTGGTTCGACAAAGTATCCAAGTATTCCAATCTGTCCCAAACTCCATGATGCCATGCATCATGCGTCATCTCTAAGCCTTTGCTCAATGAGCAGCAATGATTAGTTCAGAATGATCATATTAACTAGACGATCAACTTGACATGTCTGAACTAAATCATCTACAACTTTTGAGTTATAGGTCCGAATAACACGAATACAATGTTCACCTTGAGGTAACTCAATTATCTATGTTTTGACAAGATTTATGATTGAAATAGATACAACAAGGCATTAAAGTAATCCAATCTATCCCCAACTGCTTGATGCCATGCATTATGCTTCATCTATACGCCATTACACAATGAGCACCAATGATCACTTTAGAATGATCATTTTAACTGAACGATCAACTTGACATGTCCGCACTAAATCGTTTGTAACTTTTTTTTTAGAGCTCAAAATGACATGAATCCAATGTCCACGTTGAGCTAGCTCAATTTTCTATATTGTGACAAAATTTACAATAGAAATAGATATGACAAAGTATCCAAGTATTCCAATCTATCCCAAACTACGTGATGCCATGCATTATGCTTCATTTATAAGTCTTTTCTCAATTAGCACCAATGATCAGTGTAAAATAATCGTTTTAACTGATCGATCAAATTGACCTGTCCGAACTAAATCGTCTATAGCTTTTGATTGATAGCTCATAATGATACGAATTCAGTGTCCACGGTAAGCTAGCTCAATTTTCTATATTGTGATAAAATTCAAGATAGAAATAGATACCACAAAGAATCCAAGTAATCCAATCTATCCCAAACTGTGTGATGCCATGAATCATGCTTCATTTATAAGCCTTTGCTCAATGAGCAGCAATGGTCAGTTTAGAATGATCATATTTACTAGCTGATCAACTTGACATGTCCGAACTAAATCCTCTATAACTTTTTATTTATAGCTCCGAATGATACGAATCCAATGTTCACCTTAAGGTACCTCAATTTTCTATATTGTGATAAATTTCAGACTAAAATTGCCTCGATAAATCCTCCAAGTAATGAAATCTATCCAAAACTTTGTAATGTCATGCATTATGCTTTTACTCAATGAGCAACAGTGATTAGTTTAGAATGATCATTTTAACTGACCGATAACCTTGACATGTCTGCACTAAATCGTCCATAACTTTTGATTTATAGCTCGGAATGACATGAATCCAATGTCCATGTTAAGCATACTTTGTTTTTTATATTGTGATAAAATTTTAGATAGAAATAGAACGAAATAGCATCCATGTAATCCAATCTATCCAAAACTGTGTGATGCCATGCATTATGCTTCATTAATAAGCCATTACTCAATGAGCACCAATGACCACTTTAGAATGATCATTTAACAGGGCGATCAACTTGACATTTCCGCACTAAATTGTACATAATTTTTGATTTAGAGCTCAGAATTACCTGAATCCAATGTCCACGTTAAGCTAGCTCCATTTTCGTATTATGAAAAAATTTAAGACCAAAATTGCGTAATCAAATCTATCCAAACTACGTAGTATCATGCATTATGCATCATTTATAAGCCTTTACTCTATGTGCACCAACGATCAGTTTAGAATGATCATTTTAAATGGCGATAAACTTGACATGTATGCACTAAATTGTATATAACGTTTGATTTATAACTCAGAATGACTTGAATCCAATGTCCACGTTAAGCTAGCATGGTTTGCTATATTTTGACAAAATTTGAACAAGAATTAGATATGAAAAGCGTCAATATAATCCAATCTATCCAAAACTACGTGATACCATGCTTTATGATTCATTAATAAGCCTTTACTCAATGAGCACCAATGATCACATTAGAATGATCATTTCAACTGGCCGATCAACTTCACATGTCCGCACTAAATCGTCCATAACTTTTGAATTAGAGCCTAGAATGACACGAATCCCATGTCCACGTTTAGCTAGCTCAATTTTCTATATTGTGACAAAATTTAAGATAGAAATAGATATGACAAAGTATCTGATGAGGTCATCAGCCCAAACCCCGGCCAACTGCCCGGCCCGGCCGGCCCAAGGAACACAAAGGCGGCCAAATACGCGCAAAAGGATACATGGGTGTATCTTCATGAATCCAAGCTTAACCAAGAAGCAGCCAGCCAAGACCAAACCTGGCCTATAATCCTGACTCACAGAGGACACGCGGCGACATGCAGCTCACCCAAAACAAGGCCAGATCAAGTCATGTACCATACATCAAATTGGAGTTTTCGAAACTTACCATATTTGGAACTTTCCTTATATGAAAGTCTCCAAACGTTTCTTTGGCGGCCGGGAGACTTTTTGGTACTTCTAGGAGCTCCCTTAAGCACTTCTAGAAGCTCAAACACGCCTTGGACCAGGCGGGTCCATCCGTGCCTTCAAATGAACCGATTGGAGCCGTTTATGGCAAGTGAGATGGCCAACTGGTTTAATCACTTGCAAACCAAAACATGGCGTCCAGGAGATATTATTAAGGCCATAAGGAAGCCCAAAATAAACCTACCATGCACCAGCCACCAGAGGATCAGGCGAATCCCTTTCCTCCAAGACTTGCCATATATGGACCGAAGTGCACTTAATGTGTTCAGATTGCAATATCTCTATTCCTTGGAAATTGGGCACGTATTGAAGACTTTCCAAAGCATCCAGGATGTACCTAGACACCTTACATTCGCCCCAAAGCTCTCAAGATTCAAGCATATACACTTTCCTTGTTGGCCAAACTAGACATTAATGGCCAATGGCCATATATTTTAAATATATGATTTCCTTTTCTCTTTTTTAGGTTTAGGACCGTTGCTAAGAGCACTATATAAGCTCAGCACGACCTCATTGTAAAGATAGACCACCATTGAAATAAAAGTTGAATACAAAGTATTTTCTTCAAAGCCTTGTCTTTGAACTTGTTCTTATTCTTTAGAAACTAAGTGTGTGATTCACTTCCTTTCTATTGAAGCCACGGCCAGGTTAGTTTGAGAGATTCAAACTCCCTTGGTTCACCTTTGATCGTGTGATTCGATCAAAACCCCCTCCTTTTAGTTCCCTTGCCCGCTTAAGCCAAGAGAGATTCTCGGTCTTGCGAGTCACGGCCGTACCGCTTGAGAGATTGATATTCAATCTTACATCATTTGGTATCAGAGCTAAAAGCTCCTATCTCAGGTTGTGTTAATCCAACCTTTATCCTTTATTTTTTTGCTTTTGTTTTGCATTTTTCTTATTTACATCTTATCAAAAAAACCAAATAAAAATATTTGTTCTTATTCTTCATTTGCATTGTTTCTTGTTGTTTTTTTTGTTTGCTCTTCATATAAATCTAAAACCAACTCAAAAAAATTGTATTTCATGTTTACTTAATTTCATTCATCATAAACAAAAAAAACCAAAAACATAAGCATCACTCATTTTGTTATTTTCGAATTTAGTTATTAGTAAAGTTAAAAAAAAAAAAAAGAAAGATTCATTGAATATTGTTTTTTCGTCCTAAATTAATTTAAATATCAAAAACCAAAAAATATTGTCTTTTATTTGCATTAAAGTTAGTTTCGAAAATAAACAAAAACAAAAACCTCAAAATATTTACTTGTATCGATTTTCCTTTTACTACTACTTATGTGTTAATATCATATATTCACTAGAGTGTAGTTTCCTTATTTGTTGATTTGGGATTGATATCTCTTCTTATTGTTGTGCAAGGTACAAAATTTAATGATGGAGCACTATGATGAAGAAGAAGACACCATGAGCATACCACAAACTGATTGTAGTCTAGACAACGACTATGATCAATGCCTAAGCACCAGCGAGTGTGACTATGCAGAAGAGTCATGGAATCAATACTATTTGGAGACTGATTTTAGGGAAGAATCAGATGGAGAAAACCTTGAACCAGAACCACTGGACTATGACCAAGACTTGCCCGACGTAGCTGATTCTAATGGATACGGGACATGGCATGAAGACTATTCAGAGTATCATTTTGACAATGAAACAGAAGTTGAAGAACTCAAACCAGAGCCACCAGACTACTATTCCACTGACAGAAGCTGGCCAAAGAAAATTACACCTCGCCACTTCGTTGTGTCAAGCCGAATGCCAACCTACACCACTCCAACTAGATCAAGAAATCAGACAAGTAAGGTATATATTTACAATTCCAAATCTCTAACCTTTTCAGGGTATAACAAGGACCCAGATGAATACCTCCGATGGGAAACAAACATGAAACAATGGCTGCGCTCAAACAACATCCCCAAAGAAGAGAAACTCTCATATGCCGTTGGTATGCTCGTTGGAGATGCCTATAATTGGTGGTTGAAAGAAAGTGCACAGACTTTCTACAACAAACCAGTCCTTGATTGGGGAGACCTTAAGGCACGAATGTATAGGGAGTTTGTGAAGAAGTACCAAACACGCAGAAACATCACCACACAACTTATGCACCCAACAGCATCAAGGAGTGAGATGTCTACACCAAACATGCAGCCCTTTCATAAGCCCAAGCTTGCCTACTGCTCTGAGCAGAACAACGTGTTTTCAAACACCTTAGAAGGACAAAAGGTAGCTAAGCCGACGGTCAAACCAAAAATTGACCAGCAAGTTCAAAAGCCTCAAGCCATAGCACACATGAAACCATCAAAGCCATTGCTTGGAATACACGCCAAGGAAACGCCAGGTAAGTCCTCTAACAATGTGAAAACAGATGAAATTATATGCTATAGATGTCAAGAAAGAGGACACTTTGCTAAGACATGCCCAACTAGACAACTAATAACAAGCTTACAAGTAGAACTCGAAAATATTAAGCCTAAAAGTGTTAAGGCAATGAAGGAGCTTCAATTTGAAATTTCCAGTACTAGCATAATGCACTTGTCTTTGCCAAAAGTTGTTGAAACAGGTGTAACAAAGCAAGGATTCAACAAAGATCAAGAAGACCCACCTCCTACATTAAACCGATGTTCGGAATCAAGAGGAGACCATGGAGAACCCAACACCTTGGAGGCGAAGCAAAGCAACCAGCTGCAATGGAAAGGAGTAATTTCTTCCTTTCTTATCAAGGAGCAACCGCCAGATGCACCATGGCCACATCCGAACCATATAAGGGCCATAAACCAAGGTACTGCCCTAAACCCACAAGTAAATCAAGGTATTAACTTGCCTTCTCTATGTGCAGGCCAAACTGTTTTGAGGACAAAACATTTCAAAGAAGGAGGGTATGATGAGGTCATCAGCCCAAACCCCGGCCAACTGCCCGGCCCGGCCGGCCCAAGGAACACAAAGGCGGCCAAATACGCGCAAAAGGATACATGGGTGTATCTTCATGAATCCAAGCTTAACCAAGAAGCGGCCAGCCAAGACCAAACCTGGCCTATAATCCTGACTCACAGAGGACACGCGCCGACATGCAGCTCACCCAAAACAAGGCCAGATCAAGTCATGTACCATACATCAAATTGGAGTTTTCGAAACTTACCATATTTGGAACTTTCCTTATATGAAAGTCTCCAAACGTTTCTTTGGCGACCGGGAGACTTTTTGGTACTTCTAGGAGCTCCCTTAAGCACTTCTAGAAGCTCAAACACGCCTTGGACCAGACGGGTCCATCCGTGCCTTCAAATGAACCGATTGGAGCCGTTTATGGCAAGTGAGATGGCCAACTGGTTTAATCACTTGCAAACCAAAACATGGCGTCCAGGAGATATTATTAAGGCCCTAAGGAAGCCCAAAATAAACCTACCATGCACCAGCCACCAGAGGATCAGGCGAATCCCTTTCCTCCAAGACTTGCCATATATGGACCGAAGTGCACTTAATGTGTTCAGATTGCAATATCTCTATTCCTTGGAAATTGGGCACGTATTGAAGACTTTTCAAAGCATCCAGGATGTACCTAGACACCTTACATTCGCCCCAAAGCTCTCAAGATTCAAGCATATACACTTTCCTTGTTGGCCAAACTAGACATTAATGGCCAATGGCCATATATTTTAAATATATGATTTCCTTTTCTCTTTTTTAGGTTTAGGACCGTTGCTAAGAGCACTATATAAGCTCAGCACGACCTCATTGTAAAGATAGACCACCATTGAAATAAAAGTTGAATACAAAGTATTTTCTTCAAAGCCTTGTCTTTGAACTTGTTCTTATTCTGATCAAAATCCTTTTTAGTTCCCTTGCCCGCTTAAGCCAAGAGAGATTCTCGGTCTTGCGAGTCACGGCCGTACCGCTTGTGAGATTGATATTCAATCTTACATCAGTATCCAAGTATTCCAATCTGTCCCAAACTACATGATCCCAAGCATTATGCTTCATTTATAAGTCTTTGCTCAATGAGAAGCAATGATCAGTGTAGAATGATCATTTTAACTGGTTGATCAACTTGACATATCCGAACTAAATCGTCTATAACTTTTGATGTATAGCTCAGAATGATACGAATTTAGTGTCCACGGTAAGCTATTTCAATTTTCTATATTGTAATGAAATTCAAGATAGAAATAGATACGACAAAGCATCCAAGTAATCCAATCTATCCCAAACTGCGTGATGCCATGCATCATGCTTCATTTATAAGCCTTTGTTCAATGAGCAACAATAATCAGTTTAGAATGATCATATTAACTAGCCAATCAACTTGATATGTCCGAAATAAAACTTCTATAACTTTTGATTTATAGCTCAGAATGATACGAATCCAATGTTCACCTTGAGCTAGCTCAATTTTCTATATTGTGACAAAAGTTAAGATAAAAATAGATACGACAAAGCGTTCAAGTAATCCAATCTATCCCAAACTGTTTGATGCCATGCTTTATGCTTCATTAATAAGCCTTTACTCAATGAGCAGCAATGATCAGTTTAGAATGATCATATTAACTAGCTGATCAACTTGACATGTACGAACCAAATCGTCTATAACTTTTGATTTATAGCTCAGAATGATACGAATCCAATACCTACGTTAAGCTAACTCAGTTTTCTATATTGTGATAAAATTTCACACTAAAATTGCCTTGAAAAGTTCTCGAAGTAATCAAATCCATCAAAAACTGTGTAATGTCATGCATTATGCTTCATTGATAAGCCTTATTCAATGAGCACCAATGATCAGTTTAGAATGGTTTTTTTAACTGCCCGATCAATTTGACATGCCTGCACAAAATCGTGCATAACTTTTCATTTATAGTTCAGAATGACACAAATCCCAATTTCCACGTTGAGATAGCTCATTTTCTATCTTTTTACAAAATTTCAGATAAAATTAGATACTAAAGAACGTCCAGGTAATCCAATCTATCCACAACTACGTGATATCATGTATTATGCTTCATTAATAAGCCTTTGCTCAATGAGCAGCAATGACTACTTTAGAGTAATCATTTTAAATGGCAGATCAATTCGACATGTCCGCGCTAAATTGTACGTAACTTTTGATTAAGAGATAAGAATAACACAAATCCAATACCCACGTTAAGCTAGCTCAATTTTATATATTGTAAAAAAATACTCAGACTAAAATTGCCTCGACAAATTCCCCATGTAATCAAATCCATCCAATATTTTGTAATGTCATGAATTATGCTTCATTTATACGCCTTTACTTAATGAGTACCAATCATCACTTTAGAATGATCATTTTAAGTGCCCAATCAACTTGACATTTCAGCAATAAATCGTTTATAACTTTTGATTTATAGCTCAGAATGACACAAATCCCAATGTCCACCTTAAGCTAGCTTTGTTTTCTATATTGTGACAAAATTTTAGACAGATTTAGAAACGAAATAGTGTCCATGTAATCCAATCTATCCAAAACTGCGTAATTCCATTCATTATGCTTCATTATTAAGCCTTTACTCAATGAGCACCAATGATCACTTTAGAATGATCATTTAAACTGGCCGATCAACTTGAAATATCCGCACTAAATCGTCTGTAACGTTTGATTATGAGCCAGAATGACACAAATCCAATTTCAACGTTAATCTAGCTCAATTTTCTATATTGTGATAAAATTTAGGACTAAATTTGCTTGGACATATCCTTCAAGTAATCAAATCTATCCAAACTGCGTAATGTCATGCATTGGGCTTCATTTATAAGCCTTTACTCTATGAGCACCAATGCTCAGTTCAGAATGATTATTTTAACTTCCGATCAACTTGACATGTTTACACTAAATCGTATATAACTTTTGATTTATACCCCAGAATGACTTGAATCCAATGTCCACGTTAAGCTAGCTCGGTTTGCTATATTTTGACAAAATTTGAGCAAGAATTAGATATGACAACCCATCAATATAATCCAATCTATCCAAAACTGCATGATGCCATGTTTTATGCTTCATTAATAAGCCTTTACTCAATGAGCACCAATGATTCCGCACTAAATCATCTGTAACTTTTGATTTGAGCTCAGAATGACACGAATCCAATGTCCACGTTAAGCTAGCACAATTTTCTATATTGTGAAAAAATTCAAGATAGAAATAGACACGATAAAGTATCCAAGTATTCCAATCTGTCCCAAACTGCGTGATGCCATGCATCATGCGTCAACTCTAGGCCTTTGCTCAATGAGCAGCAATGATTAGTTTAGAATGATCATATTAGCTAGACGATCAACTTGACATGTCTGAACTAAATCATCTATAACTTTTGATTTACAGCTCAGAATAACACGAATCCAATGTTCACCTTGAGGTAACTCAATTTTCTATGTTGTGACAAAATTTATGATTGAAATAGATACGACAAAGCATTCAAGTAATCCAATATATCTTAAACTGCTTGATGCCATGCATTATGCTTCATCTCTAAACCTTTACTCAATGAGCACCAATGATCACTTTAGAATGATCATTTTAAGAGGGCGATCAACTTGACATTTCCGCACTAAATCGTCCGTAATTTTTTATTTAGAGCTCAGAAGGACCCGAATCCAATGTCCACTATAAGCTAGCTCAATTTTCTATATTATGATAAAATTTAAGACTAAAATTGCGAAATAAAATCTATCCAAACTATGTAATATCATGCATTATGCTTCATTTATCAGCCTTTACTCTATGTGCACCAATGATCAGTTTAAAATGATCATTTTAACTGGCAATCAACATGACATGTATGTGTTAAATCGTATACACCGTTTGATTTATAACTCAGAATGACTTGAATCCAATGTACACGTTAAGCTAGCATGGTTTGCTATATTTTGACAAAATTTGAGCAAGAATTAGATATGACAAAGCATAAATATAATCCAATCTATCCAAAACTACGTGATGCCATGCTTTATGATTCATTAATAAGCCTTTACTCATTGAGCACCAATGATCACATTAGAATGATCATTTTAACAGGCCGATCAACTTCACATGTCCGCACTAAATTGTCTGTAACTTTTGATTTAGAGCTTAGAATGACACGAATCCAATGTCCATGTTGAGCTAGCTCAATTTTCTATATTGTGACAAAATTTAAGATAGAAATAGATATGACAAAGTATCCAAGTATTCCAATCTGTCCCAAACTACGTGATGCCATGCATTATGCTTCATTTATAAGCCTTTGCTCAATGAGCAGCAATGATAAGTGTAGAATGATCATTTTAACTGGTTCATCAACTTGACATGTTCAAACTAAATTGTCTATTACTTTTGATGTATAGCTCAGAATGATACGAATTCAATGTCCACGGTGAGCTAGCTCAATGTTCTATATTGTGATAAAATTCAAGATAGAAATAGATTCAACAAAGCATCCAAGTAATCCAAGCTATCCCAAACTGTGTGATGCCATGCATCATGCTTCATTTATAAGCCTTTGTTCAATGAGCAACAATGATCAGTTTAGAATGATCATATTAACTAGCCCATCAACTTGACATGTCCAAACTAAATCGTCAATAGCTTTTGATTTATTGCTCAGAATGATACGAATCCAAAGTTCACCTTGAGCTAGCTGAATTTTCTATATTGTGACAAAAGTTAAGAAAAATAAAGATACGACAAATCATTCAAGTAATCCAATCTATCCCAAACTGCTTGATTCCATGCTTTATGCTTCATTAATAAGCCTTTACTCAATGAGCAGCAATGATCAGTTTAGAATGATCATATTAATTAGCCGATCAACTTGACACGTACGAACTAAATCGTCTATAAATTTTGATTTATAGCTCCGAATGACACGAATCCAATACCCACGTTAAGCTAACTCATTTTTCTATATTGTGATAAAATTTCACACTAAAGTTGTCTTGAAAATTTCTCCAAGTAATCAAATCCATCAAAATATGTGTAATGTCATGCATTATGCTTCATTGATAAGCCTTTACTCATTTAGCACCAATGATAAGTTGAGAATGGTTATTTTAACTGCCCGATCAACTTGACATGCCTGCAGTAACGTCCATAAGTTTTCATTTATAGCTCAAATAATTTTCTATTTATGCTTCATTAATAAGCCTTTACTCAATGAGCACCAATGATTACTTTAGAATAATCATTTTAAATGGCCGAACAACTTGACATGTCCGCACCAAATCGTCCGTAACGTTTGATTAAGAGCTAGAATGACATGAAACCAATGTCCACGTTAATCTAGCTCAATTTTCTATATTGCGATAAAATTTAAGATAGAAATAGATATGACAAAGTATCCAAGTATTCCAATCTGTCCCAAACTGCGTGATGCCATGCATCATGCGTTTTCTCTAAGCCTTTGCTCAATGAGGAGAAATGATTAGTATAGAATGATCATATTAACTAGACGATCAACTTAACGTGTCTGAACTAAATCATCTACAACTTTTGATTTATAGCTCAGAATAACACGAATCCAATGTTCACCTTGAGCTAACTCAATTTTCTATATTGTGACAAAATTTATGATAGAAATAGATACGACAAAGTATTCAAGTTATCAAATCTATCCCAAACTGCTTGATGCCATGCATTATGCTTTATCTATAAGCCTTTGCACCTAGCTCAAGTTTCTATATGGTGAAAAATTTGATGCAAAAATAGATTACGACAAAGTATCAAAGTAATCAGATCTATCCCAAACTGGGTGATGCGCATTATGCTTCATTTATAAGCCTTTACTCAATGATCACCAATGATCAGTTTAGAATGGTCATATTAACTGGTCGATCAACTTAACATGTCCACACTAAATTGTCTGTAGCTTTTGATTTATAGCTCAGAATGACACAAATCCAATGCCCACATTAAGATCACTCAAGTTTCTATATTGTGACAAAATTTGAGACAAAAATAGATACGACAAAGTGTCCAAGTAATTCAATCGATCAAAACTGCGTGAAGCCATGCATTATGCTTCATTTATATGCCTTTACTCAATAAGCACCAATGATCATATTAACTTGCTGATCAACTTGACATGTTTGCACTACATCGTCTGTAACTTTTGATTTATAGCTCAGAATGACATGAATCCAATGCCCACGTTAAGCTAGCTCAAGTTTCTATATTGTGCTAGCTCAATTTTCTATATTGTAACAAAATATGACACAATAATAGATACGATAAAGCATCCAAGTAATGCAATCTATCATTGTAACTGGTCAGTCCACTTGACATGTCTGCACTAAATGGTTTGTAACTTTGGATTTATAGCTCAGAATGACACGAATCCAATGCCCACGTTAAGCTAACAAAATTGCCAATATTGTAACAAAATTAGAGACATAAATAAATACGAAAAAGTGTTCAAATAATCCAATATTTCCAAAGCTGCGTGATGCGATGCATTATGCTTCATTTATGAGCATTTACACAATGAGCATCAATGATCAGTTGAGAATGATCATTTTAACTGGTCGATCAACTTGACATGTCTGCACTAAATTGTTTGTAACTTTTGATTTACAGCTCATAATGACACAAATCTAAAGCACACCTTAAGCTAGCTCAGGTTTCTAGATTGTGACAAAATTTGTAACATAAATAGATGTAACAAAGCATCCAAGTAATCAAATCTATCCAAAACAGGGTGATTCCATGCATTATTCATTTATACCCCTTTACTCAAAGAGCATCAATGATCAGCTAAGAATGATCATATTAACTTGCCGATCAACTTGAGACATATCTACTATATCGTCCATAACTTTTGATTTATAGCTCCAAATGACACGAACCTAATGCCCACATTATCCTAGCTCAAGTTTCTATATTGTGAAAAATTGATGCAAAAATAGATTATGACAAAGTATCAAAGTAATCAAATCTATCCCAAACTGGGTGATGCCAAGCATTATGCTTCATTTATAAACCTTTATTCAATGATAACCAATGATCAGTTTAGAATCATCATATTAACTGGTCGATGAACTTAACATATCCACACTAAATTGTTTGTAGCTTTTGATTTAGAGCTCAGAATGACACAAATCCAATGCCCACATTAAGATCACTCAAGTTTCTATATTGTGACAAAATTTGGGACAAAAACAGATACAAAAAAACGTCCAAGTTATCCAATCCACCCAAAACTACGTGAAGCCATGCATTATGCTTCATTTATATGCCTTTACTCAATCAGCACTAATGATCATATTAACTTGCTGATCAACTTGAAATGTCCGCACTACATCGTCTGTAACTTTTGATTTATAGCTGAGAATGGCATGAATCCAATGCTCAGGTTAAGCTAGCTCAAGTTTCTATATTGTGACAAAATTTGAGACAGAAATAAATACAACAAAGCGTCCAAGTTATCCAATCTATCCCAAACTGTGTGATGCCATGATTATCATGCTTTCATTTATAAGCCTTTACTCAATGAGCACCAATGATCAGTAATAATGATCATTTTAATAACCAATCAACTTGACATGTATTTTCGTGATAACTTTTGATTTATAGCTCAGAATCAAACATGCTTAATGTTAGCTCAATTTTCTAGTGACAAAATTAAGAGAAATGAATCGACAATTCAAGTAATCAATCTATCCAAACTGTGATAAAATGTTATGCTTCTTATGTTTATAGTTCATAATGACACGAATCCAATGCCCACGTTACGCTAGTTAAATTTCTAATATTGTGACAAAATTAGAAACATAAATAAATACGACAAAGTGTGTGATTCCAAAGTTCTATATTGTGACAAAATTTGAGAGAGAAATAGATACGACAAAGCATCCAAGTAATCCAAACTATCTAAAATTGTGTGATGCCATGCATTATGTTTCATTTATAAGCCTTTACTCAATGAGTATCAATGATCAGTTTAGAATGATCATTTTTACTTGCCGATAAACTTGACATGACTGCTCTAAATTGTCGTTAAGTTTCGATTTGTAGCTCAGAATGACAGGAATCAAATGCCGACAGTAATCTAGCTCAATTTTCTATATTTTGACAAAATTTAAGACCAAAATGGACACGACAAAGCATCCAAGTAATCCATTCTACCCCAAACAGCGTGATGCCATGCATTATGCTTCATTTATTGGTCTTTACTCAATGAGCACCAATGATCAGTTTATAATGATCATATTAACTCGCCGATCAACTTGACATGTCTGCTCTAAATCGTCTGTAACTTTTGATTTAGAATATAGAATGACACAAAACCACTGCCCACGTTTAGCTAGCTCAAGTTTCTATATTGTTACAAAATTTGAGATTGAAATAGATATGACAAAGCGTTCAAGTTATCCAATCTATCCCAAACTGCGTGATGCCATGCATTATGCTTCATTAATAAGCCTCTACTCAATGAGCACCAGTGATCAGTTAATAATGATCATTTTAACGTGCCGGTCAACTTGACATGTCCGTCCTAAATCGTGGGTAACTTTTGATTTAGATTTCAAAATGACACAAATCCAAAGTTCATGCTAAGCTACCTCAATTTCTATATTGTGACAAAATTTGAGAGAGAAATAAATACGACAAAGCATCCAAGTAATCCAAAGTCTCTAAGTTGCCATGCATTATGCTTCATTTATAATCCTTTGCTCAATGAGCATCAATGATCAGTTTAGAATGATCATTTTAACTTGCCGATAAACTTGACATGACTGCCTTAAATTGTCGTGAAGTTTTGATTTGTAGCTCAGAATGATAGGAATCAAATGCCGACAGTAAGCTAGCTCAATTTTCTATATTGTGACAAATTTGAGACAGAAATAGACTCGACAAAGCATCCAAGTAATCCGTTCTACCCCAAACTGTGTTATGCCATGCATTATGCTTCATTTATAAGCCGTTACTCAATGAGCACCAATGATCAGTTTAGAATGATCATATTAACTCGCCGATCAACTTGACATGTCGGCACTACATCTTCTGTAACTTTTGATTTAGAAGTTAGAATGACACAAATCCACTACCCACGTTTAGCTAGCTCAAGTTTCTATATCGTAACAAAATTTGAGATAGAAAAAGATACAACAAAGCGTTCAAGTTATCCAATCTATCCCAAACTGCGCGATGCCATGCATTATGCTTCATTATTGAGCATATACTCAATGAGCACCAGTGATGAGTTAATAATGATCATTTTAACTTGCCGATCAACTCGACATGTCCATCCTAAATCGTGCGTAACTTTTGATTTCGACATGTCCATCCTAAATCATCTCAAAATGACACAAATCCAAAGTTCATGTTAAGCTAGATTAATATCTATATTGTGACCAAATTTGAGAGAGAAATAAAAACGACAAAGCATCCAAGTTATCCAAAGTATCTAAGATGCCATGCATTATGATTCATCTATACGCCTTTACTCAATGACAATCAATGATCAGTCCATAATGATCATTTTAACTTGCCGCAAAACTTGACATGTCTGCACTAAATCGCCCTTAAATTTTTATTTGTAGCTGAGACCGACATAAATCCAATGATGACATTATGCTAGCTCAATTTTCTATATTGTGACAAAATTTGAGATAGAAATAGACCCGAAAAACATCCAAAGAATCCATTCTATCCCAAATTCTGTGATGCCAAGCATTATGCTTCATTTATAAGCATTTACTCAATGAGCACCAATGATCAGTTTAGAATGGTCATATTAACTGGTCGATCAACTAAACATGTCCACATAAAATTGTCTGTAGCTTTTGATTTAGAGCTCGGAATGACACAAATCCAATGCCCACATTAAGCTCGCTCATGTTTCTATATTGTGACAAAATTTGAGACAAAAATTGATACGACAAAGCATCCAAGTAATCCAGTCTATCCCAAACTGCATGAAGCCATGCATTATGCTTCATTAAAAGCCTTTACTCAAAGAGCATCAGTGATCAGTTTAGAATGATCATTTTAATTGCCGATAAACTTCACATATCTGCACTAAATCATCCGTAACTTTTTATTTATATCTCAAAATGACACGAATTTAACGTCCACCTTGACAAAGCTCAAGTTTTTATATCGTGACAAAATTTGATGCAGAAATGGATATGACAAAGAATCCAAGTAATCAAATCTATCGCACACTGCGCAATGCCATGCATTATGCTTCATCTATAAGTCTTTACTCAACGAGCACCAATGATCAGTTTTGAATGATCATATTAACAGGCCGATCAACTTGATATGTATGCACTAAATTGTCCATAACTTTTTATTTAGAGCTCGGAATGACACAAATCCAATGGCCACGTTAAGAAAGCTCAAGTTTTTGTATTGTAACCAAATTTGAGACACAAATACATATGACAAAGCGTCCAAGTTAGTCAATTTATCCCAATGATCAGTTAATAATGATCATTTTAACTCGCTGATAAACCTCACATGTCTGCACTAAATCATCCGTAAGTTTTGAGTTAGAGCTCATAATGACATAAATCCATAGCCCAGGTTAAGCTAGCTAAATTTTTTACACTGTAAAAATATTTGAGACAGATACAGATACGACAAAGTGTCTAAGTAATCCAAAGTATCTAAGTTGCCATGCATTATGCTTCATTTATAATCCTTTACACAATGAGCATCAATGATCAGTTTAGAATGATCATTTTAACTTGCCGATAAACTTGACATGACTGCCTTAAATTGTCGTTAAGTTTTGATTTGTAGCTCAGAATTATAGGAATCAAATGCCGACAGTAAGCTAGCTCAATTTTCTATATTGTGACAAATTTGAGACAGAAATAGACACGGCAAAGCATCCAAGTAATCCGTTCTACCCCAAACTGTGTTATGCCATGCATTATGCTTCATTTATAAGCCGTTACTCAATGAGCACCAATGATCAGTTTAGAATGATCATATTAACTCGCCGATCAACTTGACATGTCGGCACTACATCTTCTGTAACTTTTGATTTAGAAGTTAGAATGACACAAATCCACTACCCACGTTTAGCTAGCTCAAGTTTCTATATCGTAACAAAATTTGAGATAGAAAAAGATACGAAAAAGCGTTCAAGTTATCCAATCTATCCCAAACTGCGTGATGCCATGCATTATGCTTCATTATTAATGATCATTTTAACTTCCCGATAAACTTGACATGTCCATCCTAAATCGTGCATAACTTTTGATTTAGATCTCAGAATGACACAAATCCAAAGTTCATGTTAAGCTAGATCAATATCTATATTGTGACAAAATTTGAGAGAGAAATAAATACGGCAAAGCATCCAAGTAATCCAAAGTATCTAAGATGCCATGCATTATGCTTCATTTATATGCTTTTACTCAATGAGCATCAATGATCAGTTTAAAATGATCATTTTAACTTGCCGCTAAATTTGACATGTCTGCACTAAATCGCCCTTAAATTTTTATTTGTAGCTGAGAATGACATGAATCCAATGATAACATTAAGCTAGCTCAATTTTCTATATTGTGAAAAAATTTGAGATAGAAATAGACCCGACAAAACATCCAAATATTCCATTCTATCCCAAATTGCGTGATGCCATGTATTATGCTTCATTTATAAGCCTTTACTCAATAAACACCAATGATCAGTTTATTATGGTCATATTAACTGGTCGATCAACTAAACATGTCCACACTAAATTTTCTGTAGCTTTTGATTTAGAGCTCAGTATGACACAAATCCAATGCCCACATTAAGCTCGCTCAAGTTTCTATATTGTGACAAAATTTGAGACAAAAATAGATACGACAAATCGTCCAAGTAATCCAATCTATCCCAAACTGCGTGATGTCATGCATTATCCTTCATTAAAAGCCTTTACTCAATGAGCATCAGTGATCAGTTTACAATGATCATTTTAATTGCCGATCAACTTCACATAGCACTAAATCATCCGTAACTTTTGATTTATATCTCAAAATGACAAGAATCTAACGTCCACCTTAACCAAGCTCAAGTTTCTATATTCTGACAAAATTTGATGCATAAATGGATATGACAAAGTATCCAAGTAATCAAATCTATCCCACACTGTGCGATGCCATTCATTATGCTTCATCTATAACTCTTTACTCAACGAGCGCCAGTGATCAGTTTAGAATGATCATATTAACTGGCCGATCAACTTGACATGTACACACTAAATTGTCCATAACTTTTGATTTAGAGCTTGGAATGACACAAATCCAATGCCCACGTTAAGCTAGCTCAAGTTTTTGTATTGTAACAAAATTTGAGACAGAAATACATACGACAAAGCGTCCAAGTTATTCAATCTATCACGAACTCTGTAATGCCATGCATTATGCTTCATTAATAACCCTCTACTCAACGAGCACCAATGATCAGTTGATAATGATCATTTTAATTCACTGATAAACTTGACATGTCTGCACTAAATCATCCGTAAGTTTTGAGTTAGAGCTCATAATGACATAAATCCATAGCCTAGGTTAAGCTAGCTAAATTTTTTACATTGTAAAAAAATTTGGGACATATACAGATACGACAAAGTGTCTAAGTAGTCCAATATATCCAAAAATGCGTGATGCCATGCATTATGCTTCATTTTATAAGCCTTTACCCAATCAGCATCAATGATCAGTTTGGAATCGTTATTTTAACTCGCCGATCAACCTGACATGTCTACATTAAATCGTCCTTAACTTTTAATTTGTAGCTCAGAATGACACAGCTCCAATGCCCACGCTAAGCTACATCAGTTTCCTATATTGTGAAAAAATTTGAGACAAAAATAAATACGACAAAGCATCCAAGTAATCCAATAAATCCCAGACTGCGTGATGTCATGGATTATGCTTCATATATAAGTTTTTACATAATGAGAACCAATGATCATATTAACTGGCCGATCAACTTGACATGTGAGCACCAAATCGTTCGTAACTTTTGATTTAGAGCTCAGAAGGACAGAAATCCAAAGCCCACGTTAAGCTAGCATAATTTCTATATTGTGACAAACTTTGAGAGAGAAATAGATACGACAAAGCATCCAAGTAATCCAAACTATCAAAAATTGTGTTATGCCATACATTATGCTTCATTTATAAGACTTTACTCAATGAGTATCAATGATCAGTTTAGATGAATTATAAGCCTTTACACAATGAACAACAAAGATCACTTTAGAATGATCATATTAACTCGCCGATGAACTTGAAATTTCCGCACTAAATTGTCTATAGCTTTTTATTTAGAACTCATAATGGCACAAATGCAATGCTTCATTTATAAGCCTTTACTCCATGAGAACCAATGACCAGTTTACAATGATCATATTAACTCGCTGATCAACTTGACATGTCTCCACTAAATCATCTGTAACTTTTGATTTAGAACTTAGAATGACACAAAACCACTGCCCACGTTTAGCTAGCTCAAGATTCTCTATTGTAACAAAATTTGAGATAGAAATAGATACGACAAAGCATTCAAGTTTTTTAATCTATCCCAAACTGCGTGATGCCATGCATTATGCTTCATTAAAAAGCCTCTACTCAATGAGCACTAGTGATCAGTTAATAATGATCATTTTAACTTGCTGATCAACTTGACATGTCCGTCCTAAATCGTGGGTAACTTTTGATTTAGATCTCAGAATGACACAAATCCAAAGTTCATGTTATTCTAGCTCAATTTCTATAGTGTGACAAAATTTGAGAGAGAAATAAATACGACAAAGCATCGAAGTAATCCAAAGTTGCCATGCATTATACTTCATTTATATGCCTTTGCTCAATGAGCATCAATGATCAGTTTAAAATGATCATTTTAACTTGCCGATAAACTTGACATGTCTGCACTAAATCACCCTTAACTTTTTAATTGTAGCTGAGAATGACATGAATCCAATGATGACATTAAGCTAGCTCAATTTTCTATATTGTGAAAAAATTTGAGATAGAAATAGACCTGACAAAACACCCAAATAATCCATTATATCCCAAATTGCGTGATGCCATGCATTATGCTTCATTTATAAGCCTTAACTCAATGAGCACCAATTATCAGTTTAGAATGGTCACATTAACTGGTCGATCTACTTAACATGTCCACACTAAATTGTCTGTAGCTTTTCATTTAGAGCTCCGAACGACACAAATCGAATGCCCACATTAAGCTCCCTCAAGTTTCTATATTGTGACAAAATTTGAGACAAAAATAGATACGAGAAAGCATCCAAGTAACCCAATCTATCCCAAATTACATGATTCCATGCATTATGCTTCATTTATAAGCCTTTACTCAGTGAGCACCAATGATCAGTCAATAATGATCATTTTAACTCGCCGATCAACTTGACATGTCTGCACTAAATCATCTGTAAGTTTTGATTAATAGCTCATAATGACATAAATACATAGCACAGGTTAATCTAGCTCAATTTTCTACGTAGTAAAAATATTTGAGACAGAAACAGATGCGACAAAGCGTCTTAGTAGTCCAAAATATCCAAAAATGCGTGATGCCATGCATTATGCTTCATTTTATAAGCCTTTACTCAATCAGCATCAATGATCAGTTAAGAATCATTATTTTAACTCGCCGATCAACCAGACATGTCTACATTAAATCATCCTTAACTTTCGATTTGTAGCTCAGAATGGCACAAATCCAATGCCAACGTCAAGCTACCCCAATTTCCTATATTGTGAAAAAATTTGAGATATAAATAGATACGACAAAGCATCCAAGTAATCCAATCTATCCCAGACTGCGTGATGCCATGGATTATGCTTCATATATAAGCTTTTACTTAATGAGCACAAATGATGATATTAACTGGCCGATCAACTTGACATATGAGCGCCAAATCGTTCGTAACTTTTGATTTAGAGCTCAGAAGGACAGAAATCCAAAGCCCAAGTTATGGTAGCTGTATTTCTATATTGTGACAAACTTTGAGAGAGAAATAGATACGACAAAGCATTCAAGTAATCCAAACTATCTAAACTTGTGTTATGTCATGCATTATGCTTCATTTATAAGCCTTTACTCAATGAGTATCAATGATCAGTTTAGAATGATAATTTTAACTTGCCGAAAAACTTGACATGTCTGCACTAAAGCGTCCATAACTTCTGATTTTTAGATCAGAATGACACGAATCCAATACTGACATTAAGGTACCTCCAGTTTTCATATTGTGACAAAATTTGAGACCGAAGTAGATACGACAAAGCATCCAAGTATTCCATTCTCTCATAAACTGCGTGATGCCATGAATTATGCTTCATTTATAAGCCCTTACACAATGAACACCAATAGTCACTTCAGAATGATCATATTAACTGGCCGATCAACTTGACATGTCCGCACTAAATTGTCCATAGCTTTTTATTTATAGCTCAAAATGGCACAAATGCAATGCCCACGTTAAGCTAGCTCAAGTTTTTGAATTGTAAATAAATTTGAGACTGAAATAGATACGACAAAGTGTCCAAGTTATCATATCTATCCTGAACTGCGTGACGCCATGCATTATGCTTCATTAATAAGCCTCTACTCAATGAGCAATGATCAGTTAATAATGATCATTTTAACTAGACAATAAACTTGACATGTCTGCATTAAATCTTCCATAACTCTTGAATTAGAGCTCAGAATGACAAAAATCCAAAGCTCACGTTAAGCTAGCTCAAGTTATATATTGTGACAAAATTTGAGAGAGAAATAGATACGACAAAGCATCCAAGTAATCCAAACTATCTAAAATTGTGTGATGCCATGCATTATGCTTCATTTTTAAGACTTTACTCAATGAGCATCAATGATCTGTTTAGAATGATCATTTTAACTTGCCGATAAACGTGACATGACTGCACTAAATCGTCGTTAAGTTTTGATTTGTAGCTTAGAATGACAGGAATCAAATGCCGACAGTAAGCTAGCTCAAATTTCTATATTGTGACAAAATTTGAGACAGAAATAGACACGATAAAGCATCCAAGTAATCCATTCTACCCCGAACTGCGTGATGTAATGCATTATGCTTCATTTATAAGCCTTTACTCAATGAGCACCAATGATCAATTAAGAATGATCATATTAACTCGTCGATCAACTTAACATGTCTACACTAAATCGTCTGTACCTTTTGATTTAGAACTTAGAATGACACAAATTCACTTCCCACGTTTAGCTAGCTCAAGTTTCAATATTGTAACAAAATTTGAGATAGAAATAGATACGACAAAGCATTGAAGTTATCAAATCTATCCCAAACTACGTGATGCAATGCATTATGCTTCATGAATAAGCCTCTACTGAATGAGCACCAGTGATCAGTTAATAATGATCATTTTAACTTGTCGATCAACGTGACATGTCTGTACTAAATTGTCCGTAAATTTTTATTTAGATCTCAGAATGACACAAATCCAAAGCCCATGTTAAGCTAGCTCAATTTCTATATTGTGACAAAATTTGAGAGAGAAATAAATACGACAAAACATCCAAGTAATACAAAGTATCTAAGATGCCATGCATTTTTCTTCATTTATACGCATTTACTCAATCAGGATCAATGATCCGTTTAGAATGATCATTTTAACTTACCGATAAACTTGACATGTCTGCACTAAATCGCCCTTAACTTTTTATTTGTAGCTGAGAATGACATGAATCCAATGATGACATTAAGCTAGCTAAATTTTCCGTATTGTGACAAAATTTGAGATAGCAATAGACCCGACAAAGCATCCATTCTATCCCAAACTGCATGATGCCATGCACTATGCTTCATTTATAAGCCTTTCCTCAATGAGCACCAATGATCAGTTTAGAATGATCATATTAACTAGCCGATCAACTTGACGTGTCTGCACTAAATCATATGTAACTTTTTATTTGGAACTTAAAATGACACAAATCCAATGCCCACATTGAGCTTGCTCAATTTTATATATTGTGACAACATTAGAGACATACATAGATATGGCAAAGCATCCAAGTAATCCACATTATCCCAAACTGCATGACGCCACGCATTATGCTTCATTTATAAGCCTTTACTTAATGAGCACCAATGATCAATTAAGAATGATCATATTAACTTGTCGATAAACTTAACATGTCTACACTAAATCGTCTGTACCTTTTGATTTAGAACTTAGAATGACATAAATTCACTTCCCACGTTTAGCTAGCTCAAGTTTCTATATTGTAACAAAATTTGAGATAGAAATAGATACGACAAAGCGTTGAAGTTATCAAATCTATCCCAAACTGCGTGATGCAATGCATTATGCTTCATGAATAAGCCTCTACTGAATGAGCACCAGTGATCAATTAATAATGATCATTTTAACTTGTCGATGAACGTGACATGTCTGTACAAAATTGTCCGTACATTTTGATTTAGATCTCAGAATGACACAAATCCAAAGCCCATGTTAAGCTAGCTCAATTTCAATATTATGACAAAATTTGACAGAGAAATAAATATGACAAAACATCCAAGTAATACAAAGTATCTAAGATGCCATGCATTATGCTTCATTTATACGCATTTACTCAATGGGGATCAATGATCCGTTTAGAATGATCATTTTAACTTGCCGATAAACTTGACATGTCTGCACTAAATCGCCCTTAACTTTTTATTTGTAGTTGAGAATGACATGAATCCAATGATGACATTAAGCTAGCTAAATTTTCCATATTGTGACTAAATTTGAGATAGAAATAGACCCGACAAAGCATCCATTCTATCCCAAACTGCATGATGCCATGCACTATGCTTCATTTATAAGCCTTTCCTCAATGAGCACCAATGATCAGTTTAGAATGATCATATTAACTAGCCCATCAACTTGACGTGTCTGCACTAAATCATATGTAACTTTTTATTTGGAACTTAAAATGACACAAATCCAATGCCCACGTTGAGCTTGCTCAATTTTATATATTGTGACAACATTAGAGACATACATAGATATGGCAAAGCATCCAAGTAATCCACATTATCCCAAACTGCATGACGCCACGCATTATGCTTCATTTATAAGCCTTTACTTAATGAGCACCAATGATCAATTAAGAATGATCATATTAACTTGTCGATAAACTTAACATGTCTACACTAAATCGTCTGTACCTTTTGATTTAGAACTTAGAATGACATAAATTCACTTCCCACGTTTAGCTAGCTCAAGTTTCTATATTGTAACAAAATTTGAGATAGAAATAGATACGACAAAGCGTTGAAGTTATCAAATCTATCCCAAACTGCGTGATGCAATGCATTATGCTTCATGAATAAGCCTCTACTGAATGAGCACCAGTGATCAATTAATAATGATCATTTTAACTTGTCGATCAACGTGACATGTCTGTACAAAATTGTCCGTACATTTTGATTTAGATCTCAGAATGACACAAATCCAAAGCCCATGTTAAGCTAGCTCAATTTCTATATTATGACAAAATTTGAGAGAGAAATAAATATGACAAAACATCCAAGTAATACAAAGTATCTAAGATGCCATGCATTATGCTTCATTTATACGCATTTACTCAATGGGGATCAATGATCCGTTTAGGATGACCATTTTAACTTGCCGATAAACTTGACATGTCTGCACTAAATCGCCCTTAACTTTTTATTTGTAGTTGAGAATGACATGAATCCAATGATGACATTAAGCTAGCTAAATTTTCCATATTGTGACAAAATTTGAGATAGAAATAGACCCGACAAAGCATCCATTCTATCCCAAACTGCATGATGCCATGCACTATGCTTCATTTATAAGCCTTTCCTCAATGAGCACCAATGATCAGTTTAGAATGATCATATTAACTAGCCCATCAACTTGACGTGTCTGCACTAAATCATATGTAACTTTTTATTTGGAACTTAAAATGACACAAATCCAATGCCCACGTTGAGCTTGCTCAATTTTATATATTGTGACAACATTTGAGACATACATAGATATGGGAAAGCATCCAAGTAATCCACATTATCCCAAACTGCGTGACGCCACGCATTATGCTTCATTTATAAGCCTTTACTCAATGAGCACTAATGATCAGTTTAGAATGATCATATTAATTGGCTGATTAACTTGACATGTACGCACTAAATTGTCCATAACTTTTTTTAGTGCTCGAAATGACACAAATCCAATACACACGTTAAGCTAGCTCAAGTTTTTGTATTGTAACAAAATTTGAATCAGAAATAGATAGGACAAAGCATTCAAGTTATCAAATCTATCCCGAACTTTGTGATGCCCTGAATTATGCTTCATTAACAAGCCTCTACTCAATGAGCACCAAAGATCAGTTAATAATGATCATTTTAACTAGCATATCAACTTGACATATCAGCACTAAATCGTCTGTAAGTTTTGATTTGGAGATCATAATGACATAAATTCATAGCCCACATTTAGCTAGCTCAATTTTTTACATTGTGAAAACATTTGAGACCAAAACTGATACGACAAAGCGTCTAAGCAATCCAATATATCCAATACTGAGTGATGTCATGCATTATGCTTCATTTTATAAGCCTTTACTTAATCAGCATCAATGATCAGTTTTGAATCATTATTTTAACTCTCCGATCAACTTGACATGTCTACATTAAATCATCCTTATCTTTTGATTTGTAGCTCAAAATGACACAAATTCGATTCCCACGTTAAGCTAGCTCAATTTCCTATATTGTGAAGAAATTTGAGACAGAAATAGATACGATAAAGCATCCAAGTAATCCAATATATCCCAAACTGCGTGATGCCATGCATTGTGCTTCATTTATAAGTTTTTACTTAATGAGCACCAATGATCAGTTTAGAATGATCATATCTGCACCAAATCGTTCGTAACTTTACATTTAGAGCTCCGAAAAAAACAAATCCAAAGCCCACCTTAATCTTGCTCAATTTCTATATTGCGACAAAATTTAAGAGAGAAATAGATACGAAAAAGCATCCAAGTAATCCATTCTATCCCAAACTGCGTGATGTCATGCATTATGCTTCATTTATAAGCCTTTACACAATGAGCGTCAATGATCAGTTTAGAATGATCATTTGAACTTAGTGATAAACTTGACATTTCTTCACTAAATAGTCCATAACGTTTGATTTTTAGTTCAGAATGACACGATATCCAATGCTAACATTAAGCTAGCTCCATTTTCTATATTGTGACAAAATGTGAGACATAAATAGACACGACAAAACATCAAAGTAATCCATTCTATCCCAAACTGCGTGATACCTTGCATTATGCTTTACTCAAACGCCTTTACTCAATGAGCACCAATGACCAGTTTTGAATGATCATATTCACTGGCCGATCAACATGACATGTCCGGACTGAATCGTCCGTAACTATTGATTTAGAGCTCAGAATGACACAAATACAAAGCCCATGTTAAGCTACCTCAATTTTCGATATTGTGACAAAGTTTCAGAGAGAAATAGTTAAGTATCCAAGTAATCCAAACTATCTAAAATTTTGTGATGCCATGCATTATGCTTCATTTATTAGCCTTTACTCAATGAGCATCAATAATTAGTTTAGAATGATCATTTTAACTTGCCGATAAACTTGACATGTCTGTACTAAATCGTCCTTAACTTTTGATTTCTAGCTCAGAATTTAGCGAATGCAATGCCGACGTTATGCTAGCTCAATTTTCTATATTGTGAAAAAATTTGTGACAGATATAGATACGACAAAGAATCCCAATAATGCAATCTATCCCAAACTGTGTGATGCCATGCATTATGCTTCATTTAATAAGCCTTTACTCAATGAGCACCGATGCTCAGTTTAGAATGATCATTTTAACTTGCAGATAACCTTGACATAACTACACTAAATCGTCTGTAACTTTGATTTACAGCTCGGAATGACACCAATCTAAAGCCCATGTTAAGCTACCTCAATTTTCTATATTGTGACAAAGTTGGAGATAGTAATAGATACAACAAAGCGTCAGAGTAATCCAATCAATACAAAGCTGCGTGGTGCCATGCATTATGCTTCATTTATAAGCCTTTACTCAATGAGCACCAATGATGAGTTTTGAATGATCATTTTAACTTGCCGATCACCTTGACATTTCCGTACTAAATCATCTATAACTTTTGATTTAGAGCTCAAAATGACACGAATCCAATGCCCACGTTAAGGTAGCTCAATTCTCTATATTTTGACAAATTTGAGACAAAAATAGATATGACAAAGCATCCAAGTTATCCAATCTATCCAAAACTATGTGATGCAATGTATTATGCTTCATTTATAAACCTTTACTCAATGAGCACTAATGCTCAGTTTAGAATGATCATTTTAACTTGCCGATCAACTTGACATGTACGCACTAAATCATCCGTAACTTTTGATTTATAGCTCCGAGTGACACGAACATAATGCCCACATTAAGCTAGCTCAATTTTATATATTGTGACAATATTTGAGATAGATATAGATATGACAAAACGTCCAAGTAATCCAATCTATCCAAAACTGAATGATGTCATGCATTATGCCTCATTTATTGCCTTTACACAATGAGCACCAATGATCAGTTTATAATGCTTATTTTAACTGGCTGATCAACTTGACATGTCCACACTAAATCGTTTATAACTTTTTATTTAGAGCTCATAATGACACAAATTAAAAACCCAAATTGAGCTAGCTCAATTTTCTATATTGTGACAAAATTTGAGATAGAAGTCGATACGACAAAGCGTCCTAGTAATCCAATCTATCCAAAACCGCGTGATGCCATGCGTTTTGCTTCATTTATAAGCCTTTACTCTGTGAGCACCAATGATCATTTTAGAATGATCATTTTAACTTGCCGATCAACTTGATATGGCCGCACTAAATCGTATATACTTTTGATTTAGAGTTCAAAGTGACACGAACCCAATGCCCACATTAACCTAGCTCAATTTTCTATGTTGTGACAAAATTTAAGAAAGAAATAGATATGACAATGCGTCCAAGTAATTCAATCTATCCAAAACTATGTGATGCCATGTATTATGCTTCATTTATAGCCTTTACTCAATGAGCACCATTGATCAGCTTAGAATGCTCATTTTAACTTGCTGATCAACTTGTCATGTCATCACTAAATCGTCCGTAACTTGCTGATCAGTTTAGAATGATGCATTTTGCTTCATTTATAAGCCTTTACTCAGTGAGCACCAATGATCATTTTATAATGACCATTTTAACTTGCCGATCAACTTGATATGGCCGCACTAAATGGTCGGTACTTTGGTATAGAGTTCAAAATGACATGAATCCAATGCCTACGTTAACCTAGCTCAATTTTTTATATTGTGACAAAATTTAAGAAAGAAATAGATACGACAAAGCGTCCAGGTAATCCAATCTATCCAAAACTACATGATGCCATGTATTATGCTCCATTTATAGCCTTTACAGAATGAGAACCAATGATCAGTTTAGAATGATCATTTTAACTGCCTGATAAAGTTGACATGTCCACACTAAATCGTCCCTAACTTATGATTTAGAGCTCAGAATGACACGAATCCAATGTCCTCGTTAAGCTAGCTCAATTTTCTAAATTATGATGAAATTTGTGACCGAAATAGATACGGCAAAGCGTCCAAGTAATCCAATCTATCCAAAACTGCATGATGTCATGCATTATGCTTCATTTATAAGCCTTTACTCAGTGAGGACCAATGGTCATTTCAGAATGGCCATCTTAACTTGGCAATCAACTTGACATGTCTGCACTAAATTTTCTGTAATTTTGATTTAGAGCTCAAAATGACATGAATCCAATGCGCACGTTAACCTACCTCAATTTTCTAAATTGTGACAAAATTTAAGAAAGAAATAGATACGACAAAGCGTCCAAGTAATCCAATATATTCAAAACTACGTGATGCAATGTATTATGCTTCATATATAGCCTTTACATAATGAGCACCAATGATCAGTTTACAATGATCATTTGAATTGGCTGATCAGCTTTACATGTCTACACCAAATCATTTGTAACTTTTTTTTTATATCTCAGAATGGCACAATTCCAAAGGCTACATTAAGCTAGCTCAATTTTCTATATTGTGGCAAAATTTGAGACAGAGGTAGATACGACGAAGCATCCAAGTAACCATTCTATCCAAAACTGCGTGATGCCATGCATTTTGCTTTGTTTACAAGCCTTTACTGAGTGAGCACCAATGATCAGTTTAGAACGATCATTTTAACATACCGATCAACTTGACATGTCCACACTAAATCATTGATTTAGAGATCAGAATGACACGAATCCAACGGCCACGTTAAGGTAGCTCAATTTTCTATATTGTGACAAAATTTGAGACAGACATAGATACGACAAAGCGTTCAAGTAATCCAATCTATCCAAAATTGTGTGATACCATGCAATTTGCTTCATTTATAAGCCTCTACTCAGTGAGAACCAATGATCATTTAAGAGTAATCATTTTAACTTGCCGATCAACTTGATATGGCTGCACTAAATCGTCAGTACTTTTGGTTTAGAGTTCAAAATGACACGAATTCAATGCCCACGTTAACCTAGCTCAATTTTCTATATTGTGACAAAATTTAAGAAAGAAATAGGTACGACAAAGCGTTCAAGTAATCCAATCTATTCAAATTACGTGATGCCATGTATTATGGTTCATATATAGGTTTTACACAATGAGCACTCAATGTTCAGTTTAGAATGATCATTTTAACTGGCTGATCAACTTGACATGTCCACACTAAATTGTCCGTAACTTTTGATTTAGAGCTCAGAATGACACAAATCAAAAGCCCAAGTTAAGCTAGCTCAATTTTCTATATTTTGATAAAATTTGAGAAATAAATAGATACGAAAAAGCAGTAATCCAATCTAACCGATACTTTCTGATGTCATGCATTATGTTTCATTTATAACCTTTTCACAATGAGCTCCAATGATCAGTTTAGAATGATCATTTTAACTTGCTGATCAACTTGATATGTACACACTAAATCGTCTATAACTTTTTATTTAGATCTCCGAATTACAGAAATCAAAAGCCCACGTTAAGATAGCTCACTTTTCTATATTGTGACAAAATTGGAGACAGAAGTAGATAGGACAAAGTGTCCAAGTAATCCAATCTATCCAAAACTGCGTGATGCCATGCATTTTGCTTTATTTAGAAGCCTTTAATCAGTGAGCATCAATGACCATTTTAGACTGATAATTTTAGCTTGATGATCAACTTGACATGTCCGCACTAAATCATTTGAAATTTTTGATTTAGAGCTCAAATGACATGAATCCAACGGCCACCTTAAGCTAGCTCAATTTTCTATATTGTGACAAAATTTGAGATAGAAATAGATACGACAAATCGTCTAAGTAATCCAATCTAACCAAAACTGCATGCTACCAATCATTATGCTTCATTTATAGCCTTTACACAATGAGCACCAATGATCAGTTTAGAATGATCATTTTAATTGGATGATCAACTTGATATGTCAACGCTAAATAATCAGTAACTTTTTATTTAGAGCTCAAAATGACACATTTCCAAAGGTCACGTTAACCTAGCTTAATTTTCAATATTGTGACAAAATTTAAGAAAGAAATAGATACAACACGTCCAAGTAATCCAATCTATCCAAAACTGCGTGATGCCATGCATTTTGCTTCATTTATAAGCCTCTACTGAATGAGCACCAGTGATCATTTTAGAATGATCATTTTACCTTGCCGATCAACCTGATATGGCCGCACTTAATCTTTTGTACTATTTATTTAGAGTTCAAAATGACACGAATCCAATGCCCACCTTAAGGTAGCTCAATTTTCTATATTTTGACAATATTTGAGACATAAATAGATACGACAAAGAGTCCAAGTAATCCAATCTATACAAAACTACGTGAGGCCGTGTATTATGCTTCATTTATAGCCTTTTCTCAATGAGCACCAATGCTCAGTTTAGAATAATCATTTTAACTTACCGATCAACTTGACATGTACGCACTAAATCGTCCGTAACTTTTGATTTAGAGCTCCGAATGACACGAATCTAATGCCCACGTTAAGCTATCTCAATTTTCTATAGTTTGACAACATTTGAGACAGAAAAAGATATGAAAAAGCATCCATGAAATCTAATCTATTCGAAACTGAATGATGCCATGCGTTATGCATCATTTATTACCTTTCCACAATGAGCACCAATTATCAGTTTAGAATGATTATTTTAACTGGCTGATCAACTTTACATGTCCACACTAAATCGTCCGTAACTTTTGATTTATAGCTCAGAATTACCCAAATCAAAACCCACGTTAAGCTAGCTCAATTTTCTATATTGTGACAAAATTTGAGACAGAAATAGATACAACTAAGTGTCCTAGTAATCCAATCTATCCAAAACTCCGTGATGTCATGCATTTTGCTTCATTAATAATGTTGTGACAAAATTTAAGAAAGAAATAGATGTAACAAAGCGTCCAAGTAAATCAATCTATCCAAAACTACTTGATGTCAGTATTATGCTTCATTTATAGTCTTTTCTCAACGAGCACCAATGCTCAATTTAGAAAGATCATTTTAACTTGCGATCAACTTGACTTGTCCGCACTAAATCGTCCGTAAGTTTTGATTTAGAGATCAGATGACACAAATCCACGCCCACGCTAAGCTAGCTCAATTGTCTATATTGTGACAAAATTTGAGGCAGAAATAGATACGACAAAGCGTACAAGTAATCCAATCTATCCAAAACTAAATGATTCCATGCATTATGCTTCATTTATAGCCTTTACACAATGAACACCAATGATCAGTTTAGAATGATCGTTTTAACTAGCTGATCAACTTGACAGTTCGACACTAAATCGTCCGTAACTTTTTATTTAGAGTTCAAAATGACACAAATCAAAAGCCCACGTTAAGCTAGCTCAATATTTTATCTTGTGAAAAATTTTGAGACAGAAACGACAAAGCGTCCAAGTAATCCAATCTATCCAAAACTTCGTGATGTCAAGTATTTTGCTTCATTTATCATCCTTTACTGAGTGAGTACCAATGATCATTTTAGATTGATCATTTAAACTTTCCGATCAACTTGATATGGCCGCACTAAATCTTTGTAACTTTTATTTAGTTCAATATGACACGAATCCAATGCTTACATTAACCTAGCTAAGTTTTCTATATTGTGACAAAGTTTAAGAAAGAAATAGATACAACAAAGCATCCAAGTAATCCAATCTATCCAAAACTACGTCCTGCCAGTATTATGGTTAATTTATAGCCTTTACACAATGAGCAGCAATGCTCAGTTTAGACTGATCATTTTAACTTGCCGATCAAGTTGACATGTCATAACTATATCGTACGTAACTTTTGATTTAGAGCTCAGAATGACACGAATCCAACACCGACGTTAAGCCAGCTCAATTTTCTATATTATGACAAAATTTAAAACAGAAACAGATACGACAAAGCGTCTAGGTAATAAAATCTAACCAAAACTGCATGATGACATGCATTATGCTTCATATAAAGCCTTTACACAATGAGCACCAATGATCAGTTTAAAATGATAATTTTAACTGGCTGATCAACTTGACATATGCACACTCAATCATCTGTAACTTTTTATTTAGAGCTCAAAATGACACAATTCCAAAGGCCACGGTAAGCTAGATTAATTTTTTATATTATGACAAAATTTGAGACATAAATAAATACGACAAAGAGCCCAAGTAATCCAATCTAACTAAAACTACCTGATGCCATGCATTATGCTACATTTGTAAGCCTTTACTCAATGAGTACCAATGATCATTTTAGAATTATCATTTTAAATTGCCGATCAATTTGACATATCCGCACTAAATCGTCTGTAAATTTTGATTTAAAACTCAAAATGACACGAATCCAATGCCCACATTAACCTAACTCAATTTTCTATATTGTGACAAAATTGAAGAAAGAAATAGATACGACAAAGCGTCCATGAAATCTAATCTATCCAAAACTACTTGATGCCATATATTATGCTTCATATATAGCCTTTACACAATGAGCACCAATGATCAGCTTAGAATGATCGTTTTAACTGGCTGATCAACTTGACATATCTACACCAAATCATTTGTAACTTTTTATTTAGATCTCAGAATGACACAATTCCAAAGGCTATGGTAAACTAGCTCAATTTTCTATATTACAATAAAATTTGAGGCATAAATATATGAGACAAAGCATCCAAGAATTCCAATCTAACCTAAACTGCCTGATGTCATGCATTATGTTTCATTTATAGCCTTTACGCAATGAGCACAAATGATCAGTTTAGAATTATCATTTTAACTCGCTGATCAACTTGACATGTCCACACTAAATCGTCTGTAACTTTTGATTTAGAGCTCAGAATTACACAAATCAAAAGCCCCTGTTAAGCTAGATCAATTTTCTATATTATGAAAAAATTTGAGACATCAGTACATACGCCAAAGCGTCCAAGTAATTTGATCTATCCAAAACTGCGTCATGCCATGCATTTTGCTTCATTTACAAGCATTTACTCTGTGAGCACCAATGATCATTTTAGAGTGATCATTTTAGCTTTCTGATCAACTTGATATGGCCGGTCTAAATAGTTTGTAAT